>PVJA010000480.1:120712-170870 GCA_004027025.1 Myocastor coypus
AAAAAAAAAAAAAAAAAAAAAAAAAAAAAAAAAAAAAAAAAAAAAAAAAAAAAAAAAAAAAAAAAAAAAAAAAAAAAAAAAAAAAAAAAAAAAAAAAAACAAAATAAAAGACAGATAATAGGAAGAAAATGAAAGAAAAGATATTTTAATCCAGTGCAGGCAGTATACCTAAGACAGACCTTGAGCTAGTATCTTTATCTTCACTGTTTTATAAATCTTTAGCCAATTGGTCTGGTTTTTAATCTGCATATAGGGTAATTAAATTTCATAAGGTCTTATAAATACATCAGTCTGATGCTGGAAAAATTAAAGAGAGAGAACTGGAAAAAAGAGAAAGAAACTGGAATGTATTATGTACATGCACCAAACCCCTCAGTGAATATAATCATTAGATAGTGCAGAAAGACTAATTAAAAGCAAAAAACAACAACTATATATTATCTTTTGCAGAATGAAATTTGTGAATTTCGGTTAAGTTCAAATAAGCTTTCTAAAAAAACAAACAAAAAGCCAAATAAACTTTCTAATGCACCATGCTTTTAGCATCATATTAGAGTTCTTTCAAACTCTAGGTCAAAGACATTTCATGCTTTCTTCTACAAGTCTTATAAATTATTTTGTTTTATGTTTTGATCGTGATTCATCTTAAGTTCACATTGGTGAAAAAGGACAGGTATAGGTTGAGTTTCTCTTCTTTGTTTTCACAAATGAATTAACTGCTGTTTCAACACCGTTTTTTGAAAAAGTAAATATTTTTCTTCATTCAACAGTTTTTGTACCTTTTTCAAAAGCAAATCAATAGTATTTATGTGGGTCTATTTTGGGGCTTTCTATTCAGTCCTATTGATCTATTTGTCAGGTCATTCATTTTTATCAGCCTTATTTTTAGTGTTTAAGGCTGCAACCCGGTAGACTAGATAACAGAATCACTGGCCTCTTCACAGTCGATTTCTTTGGCACCTAAAGTCCTGCTTAATGTTTTCTTGGCTTGCTTAAATAGCATAAGTCTTCAAAGATAAGATAAGTCTTTTTAATCTCTATAAATGTTGTTATACACAAATATAGCTTTCATCAAAGATAGATAATAATTTTTAAAATGTTGGCGCAAGTACTTGATATCTAATCCCAAATGTTCTTCCTAAGTATTTGAAGAGTATTAGATAAAAACATCTAGCAGGGTGAAAATAAATTTTAAGGAGTATTTTAAGCCAGCATATGCAGCCTTTACTTGCATCATTTCAAAACATGAAAATCTCTCCCTTACTCTCTTCTCTCTCTCACCAGCATAAAACTTTGAAATTATCTTCAGTTTTATGGGCGGTAGAATTCTTAGTATCTTTGGTTTTCTGCCATGAAGGTTGGAGGCTGGCTGGAAGGCTCTGTAGATTCTCAACGGTAAACCTAGAGAAGAAGCGTTTGGCCTGCAGAAAGACAAGGCAACAAGAATTTATTCAGACTTGTAAATATTAATTTTTAATTGGTAGCTTAAAATTTCTTTGCACATATTAAAACATGGACAACTTTAGGCATCAGAGATAAGGCTAGCATTGCTAATAGAAGTAAAGAGACATCAATTACTTAAAATAATCTATGATGTTTCCAGTTCAGCCTTTGCCAAATTTCTTCAATTTTACATGCCTAGCTCTTCTCTATGCTATTAATATATACAAACTAATTTATTTCTTGTAGCTGAGAGAGTTGTGCTAACGTGCCTTTTCAAACCAGAGCAGCAGCCACATCCTATGGTGCACTTAATTGACCTAGATTATGCTCCAATAGTGACACAAGAAAGAAGTGGAGACGCAAACCAAAATGAGGTAATCTGATTCCAGTGTCAGTGTTCTTACCCTCATTCTACCCCTACTAATAAAAATAAGAATGAAATTTCATCATGAATTTTAAACTAGTGTGCATATTACCCAAAACTTTTATGGAACTCCATTCATAGAATAAGTTTAGTCAAATTTTAAATTGTTCCAGTGCAGCAGTAAGAAAACAAAATGCATACATAGGATGTTTATCATATGTGAAATGTTTCAAATATAGGCATTCACATTTAATTTTAAAAGATTTTATATTTTGCGAACATTGTTTGCCTTCTTCCTGAGAGCCTAAGTCTTTCTCATCCTTTAAGTCCGCCCTTTCCTTTGAAATTTTAAAACTGGTCATTCTTCTCAGATCCTGAGGCAGAAATTTTAGAACAATCTAAAGCTTAAAGTCTAGGTCAAATTTATAACATTTATGAGGTGAAATTTGAGGGGAACATTTTTGGGATGAAATGGAGAAGATCGCAAAATGTTCTTGCATGAGTCACACTTAACTAGGGTGAATGAGGCTGTTGGGAAATCACGTTTAGCCAACAGTTACAACATCCAACCAACCTTGCTGTACTTTGTCATCAATAAATAACAGTGTCCCCAGAATAGGAGTAAGATCATTTACCAAGAAGGAAATTTATTCCTTGATTAGGAAAGCCCAAAGCATTTGACCAGATTTCCAAGACAACACCTACCCCAGGGAAGTGGAGAGAGAGAGAGAGAGAGAGAGAGAGAGAGAGAGAGAATCAGAGACAGACAGAGGCAGAGATGCCAGCGACAGAGATAGAGAAACAGAGATAGAGACAGAGGGAGGCACAGAGAGAGATAAAACCAAAATATTTTCTTATTCCTTAAAACAAACATAAAAAGAGAAGGAATCCCAGGCCTCAGTCTGCGTGACAACATGATAATTGAATATGGGCTCTGGGGCTCACAGCTTAGCTTTTTATTGAGTGTACTCTTTCATAGGAGGAAAATGGATGTATTTTAACACCCCAGCTAACCCACCTCATAAACACATTTTTTCCCACTATCAGTAAAGAATGAAATGCATGAGTGTTTTTCAGAGCTGAAGTTCTTCCATTTAGAAATATATATTTTACCAGGATGGAAATGTGCTGAAATAAATTAAACAGTGCCAATGAAATGACTATAAATTGAGGGCTACAACCAGGTAGAAAAATCTGAAAACAATAAGAAATTCAGTGAGGCAATAAAAACACGGGCTGACCCACATCATCCAGCTAGGGCAATGAGCTGCCAACTCCGCCATTAATATTAAGGAACGTGATAAATGCGAGGTTTCTGAGTGATATGCAATGAATGAGGTTGCAAAATTAATTATGTCCAGGTAACACGACCATGAGCTACCCACAGAAATGGCAGCAGGATCCAGTGGTAAGAAGCACCCAAGGATACTCACGTGCATCTCAGCACAGGGACCCAACACCTTGGCCTCCACAGTCATATTTCTGGTCGTGGACAAGTGGCTGTATGATAGAAGTGTTGCGATCTAACTCTTCATGTCCGCGGAGATGAGTTACCTCGATGGTGTCAGTCCCTTCCCAATGGCTGGAGAGTTTTAAATAATTATAAAAAATCAACATATAAAAGAAGACCTACAATTTAAATATCATTGTGGCAACTTTAGAAGTTATCTATATGCTTTTTATCTCTTTTCTTTTTTTTTTTTTTTTTTTTTTTTTTTTTTTTTTTTTTTTTTTTTTTTTTTTTTTTTTTTTTTTTTTTTTTTTTTTTTTTAGAGAAGGGTCTACAGCTTGTTTAGGGTCTCACTATTAGAGACTCATAGTTATCCACCTGTTTACAGCCTCCCAATACCTGGAATTACAGGCACGGATCACTATGCCCAGTCTCAATTGGCCTATCGGGGGCAGGGCCAGCACAGCAGAACCAGGGATCTAACCCCTGGCCCCTGCTTTAACCCACTGAGCTATAAGCCTTTTAAAAAGTAAGTATACATTCAAGATAATTTCATACATTAGTCATATTAATGAGTGAAATGGCTAATTGACATTAACTGTATTGCACATAAGCTAAAATGAGGAAATACATTCACATTTCTAAATTATTAGAATCAGAAAAGAATTAACTTTTTCAAGTGCAAAGAAATTCCCAAATGCTACAGACTTTACCTATAGAGATGAAAATCTACCTTACCAGATATTAAAATTTCTTGAGCTCAACAATTATATTATGTGTAATTACATTTCAAAATGTGAGCAAATATAGTGAATTGATATGAATGAGGATGGAGACATTATCTTAGAATGTATTAATCTGTTAGATATGAATCTGTCATCAAAATATGGTAATTATTTTAAACTTTTCTTATATAATGAAGTACTACTTAGCTATAAAAAGATAAACTCAAGGCTTCTACAGATAAATGGGTGCCACAGTCACAATTGAAATAAGTCAGACCCACATATATAAATATCATACTGTCTTCCTAATGCAAGAAACTGAAAAATACATAAAATCTGAAAAGTATAACAGATATTATGACAGGGAAACTAACTGCTCAAAAGACAAGAACAGTGGAGATGGGGAAAAGGAGAAAAGAAAGGAAGAAAATTCATATATATATTACTGATCAAATTTGCATGCTTATATCTGACAATCAGAAGAACTACTTGGAAGGTCACAATATGCAATATAACAACCATTATTAAATTCCTATCATCTTGCTTTGAAAATCTGTACATTTTTATTGCTTTATTTTCATTAAAATAAAAGATTCCTATGTATACACAAAAATTTAAGATGAATTTATGACATTAAGAGAAATATTTACTTTTTAATTCTATAATGTCAATAGGTTGAATATGAATTTTATTTAGAGAGAGAGAGAAAGAGAGAGAGAGAGAAAGACTTGTACTGGTGATCAAACACAGGATCTTGTGTTTGCCAGGTAGGCACTTATGCCACTGAACTATCTCCCTGACCCCTCAATATTAATTTTAAACTTGTTAATCAACAATCAATCCTTTCAAATATAAGAGATTTTCAGCTAGTAAAACTCAAGAGTATATATCATATCTTATTAAACAAAATGGGAAAACTACACAAAGGTTTTGCATCTGGGATATAATTTTGTGCCCTATTACTTTTCCAGTTAAAAAAAAAATAGAGTTCTTTGCATTTTTAATATAGCACTGAATGGACTCAAACTTTCCTATGTTTAAACTTGAAACTTTTGTATCTCACCTCACCAAAAGTCTTCTTCTGAGGATTCAATACTATAAATATCTTCTTCAGTTAGTTTACACAATTTTACCTGTCTCCAAAAATAAGTGGAATTAGACATTTGGAGATTACAAAATACTGAGACTTGTTACATGATTCAGTTTAACTTTTCAAATAATACAGGACACTTAGATACTTGATGGTGTGATTAAAGGTCCATTTTAAGTATGGTGCACTCTTGATGTTTTCAGATAACTGTGTCTAAGAGGGAGAAGTCAAAAAGGAAGGAAAGGAAAAAATGGAACAACAATGGAAACACAAGGAACAAATGAAAGAAGAAACCATGGGGGGGGGGAGAACAAGGCAGCAATGAACCAGAGATTCCCCATGAGCCTTTTCAGTACAAATTCACATTGTTCAGGCTCCTTCCATTATTAATTCCAATCCCCAGTGAATCTTTTGCAGTGTTTGCAATGCCATTTTGCAACTGTTGGTCTCCTGATTCATTTTTCCTAATATAAAACATCCTTTTCTCTTTCATTCAAAGCACATTAACACAACATCTTCAAGGTAATAAGTTGCCACCGGTGGCTTAGGAGGGACAGAAATGAGGCTGCAGAGTGGTGCAATGTGACTACCTCCTAAGAAGGAAGCTATGGAAATCTCCAAGTCAAGCCACAGCATTCACGCCATGTGTCCCCAGGCCCCTGTCCCAAGTCTCCTCCAAATTCTCCTTTCCCACACTTTCACGCCATTCTTTTTCTTCTGCAACCATTTTTCCATCTCTCTTCTTCTTACACTCAATGTCCTTTGAGACCCTAGGATGCTAATCCCAAAGTTCTTATGACTTTATCTTTTTTGGATATCTTCACTAGAAGGTCTAAGCTTCTGCTAATGAAAAGCATCTTCCATTTTATGTAAAGCAACCCTTCACTGGCTTATTCTTAAATAAGAAGCATTCTTACTAAAAATTTTGTGCAGAACAATCAGTTCAACCTGTTTCTACTTTTAAAAAATATTGATAAAGTTCTGAGAATTATAAGGAAGCTTTTTTCTCATAACTCACAATTATTGTATACTTTTGCTAGATTTTATACAGCAGTAAAAATCCAAGTGGAATCAAAAGTAGATGAAAGAAAGAAAACTCTGAGGAATGAAAATATAGACATTGTACATTTACATACATGCACATACACACACACACCTGCACACATAATTAATGAGAAATAAACTTATTACTTAGCTTAGGTGCTGAGCGTTAATTAAAATTCATCCAATCTTATATACTTGAAATTTCTTTCCACACTAGCCAATCTTACAGAGTTGAGTAATTAGAACAAATATTAGCAATAGCAAGCAAAAGTACAAATAATACTGTGCATTTGCCCCCGTATGTCGTATTTGTTCCAGCACTCTGCTTCTCCTGAGATCACAGGGCTGTTTTAAGTATGTTCACAAGCTATGTACATCAGTTGGTTTTCAGTGCAACCTCTTAGAGCAGTGTCCAAGGTGAATGGTTGCCTGTATTTAAACTCTTGTGATTTAATGGAATACAGAGAAGACTAGTAAGACTTGCTTTTCATAATCATGGAACTCTAGCAAGGGAAGCACACATAAAAACAATTATAGAAAAAACAAGTCAGAGGGCCAGCCGCATAGCTCAGCAGACTAAAGTGCCTACTTAAGCAGATGCAGGCATTGGGTTTGATCCCCAGTGTGCCGCGCTGGCCCCAGAGATGCACTAGGACAGCAATAGAGACTGGTGGCGCACACCCATAATCCCAGCTCTTGGGAGGCTCAAAACAGGAGAATCACTATGAGACCAATCTGTATGGTGAAACTCTATACACCTTGTACAAAAAATACTAAAATATTTTTTAAAAAAGGGAGAAAGAAAGGGGAAAAACAAATCAGAACTCAAGTGAATTTTTAATTGACCTCTAAGTGATCTGACATAAATGTTCTCAGTCCTTTTTAACTTTTTAAAAATGTAATTTGAAGACAATTCATATTTGGAATGAAAGTATCTTGTAAAGCAACTATGACATACTGAAAGACAAAGAAATTAACACATGAAATTCCTGAAAAACATAAATAGGCGATATGCACAATTAAAAATGCAATGATGTATATAGCTATGTATTAAATATACGAACATCAAATAGACTGACATCTATTTTACTGAAATGCTAACAGTTTAAATATGTGTTGTCTAATGTCTTTGTTATACCTTTCATATAGAATATTTATAATGAAAGGATATTGTTATAATAGTTCTATATTCTACTTTTGCTTGTATAACCTACAAGCAAACCTTATCATGTGCATTACCATTGTTACTGAATGCAAAAGTATTAGCATATTATATGTTTACTTTGTATAGGGGTTCACTATGGAGCTGGGTCTCATAGTGATCCTCCTATCTCAGCCTCCCCAGAGAATCTGGTTGCAGGCATTGCACACCTGGGGTTTCAGGCTGGCACAGAGTGGGGTACTGAGGATTGAACTTGGGTCCTTGCATTTGCCAGACAGGAGCTTAGACCACTGAGCCATCTTCCCAGCCACATATGTTTAGTTTTTAATTTTATTTTTTGTTTTTTAAATACAGCATAAAATAGAATCAAAACAAAAAAAATTATAAGAGATGCACAATTTAACATAACAAAGTAATATGAATTTCACAGTATCTATTGTAATGCATTGTATTGTATTCCAACCAGTTATTCATTTTACCAGATATATGCACATAAAATTGGAAGAAGAAAGAAAAAAGAAGAAAAGCATCACAAACTAAGAAGAGGAAAGGTTAAAAAAAAAATGAAGTCAGGAGACAAAATGAAGTGTTATCTGCTCCTTTGCATAGACCAGCAGAAATGTGCAGTACAGTTGCCCAAGCCATCCTGCTGGCATACATGGATAATTCTCCTTCCACCCTCCCTTTCCTGTCCCTCTTCTATGTTTATTATGAAATACAGTGCCTAACACTGCAAGCGTTCTGTGCCTTGTAATGTCTTTTAGTCTCAGTTGGCTTTGTTGCACATCAAAGTTATAATCCATTTTGTTTCTCCTAACTTGAGGCTGTTTGTGCTTTTCCATTTGTTGGTTTCCTTGTGATATAACGGACATATTCCCTTTTTCATGTAAATGTCACTGCAGCTAAGCTCCCTGCTGCTGTCACGGTGAGCCCCATGAGCGCTGGTAGGTAATGCTTCCACTCTCCTTTCTTTCAATACTTTGAATTGCCTTCTGATTTCTTCACAGGTGCATTGGATGATCAAAGTGTGTTATCAAATATAAACATATGTGGGGCATTTCTTTCCTTTTACTGTACTTCCTGGTATGCAGGAATCATATCATTGTGGCTGAAAAACATACTTGTAATGATTCCACTGTTGTAAAGCATATTGAGTCTTGCTTTATGGCTAACGAATGATCTTCACTCCAAGATGTTCCATGTACACTGAACAAACATGTGCATGTTTCTGCCATGGGATGGGAAGGCTGTGTAAGGCTTGAGGTAGATCTGAAATAGACTCTAGGGGGCTAAGGAGATAGCTCCGTGGTACAGGTGCCTGCCTCGCAAGTGTAAGGTTCTGAGTTCGAACCCCGGTTCTAAAAAACTAAAATAAAAATAGAAATAAAATGAAATAGACTGTAGCTCATGCCCAGAGTTTCATCATTGAATTTCGATCTGAATGCTCTATCTGTTATGAAAAGTGGAGTGCTAACATCCTCTGCTATTATTTTACCTGTGTCTACTTCTCTATTCAGGCCTCATCATATTTGCTTTATATATTTGGTGTTCCAATATTGAATACATATATTTTCAATTATTTTATCCTCTTGATAAAGCAATTCCTTCATTACTATATAGTAACTTCTTGTTATTGTCTTATTGTCTAAGACTGGAAACCTGTTTGTCTGACTGTAAGCACTGACATCCTGGCTTTTTCTGGTTTCTGTTTGCTTGAAATATCATTTTGCATCCCCTTACTTTCACACTATTTGCACGCTGATGACTGAGGAGTCTTTTTAAGAAACACATACATAGTTCTGCTGTTTTTCTATCCATCCGTTCCACATCTTTTGGCTCCATAACTTGATCCATTTACATTTAATTTAACTGTTGACAAGTAAAGGAGCAACTACCTTGTTAACTGCTTTATGAGGCTGTCTTACACTTCTTTTGTTGCTTTGTTCCTCTTTTGCTGTCTTCATTTGGAAGTTCTTGCTTTTTCAAGGGTATTCATTGATGGTTTTAATTTTGTCTGCGTACATTATAAGTTGTGATTTGTTACTGTAAAGGTGACATAAATCATTATACACTCATAAAGCATTTTAGGCTAATAACATCAGTTACATACAGAAATTTTTTTCCAACTTTCCCACTCTAGACTTTATAAGTTTTGATAACACAGTTTATATTTTTCTTTTATGCACACTTTAAAATTTAATGACAGAGGGAGTGGGGAAATAGCTCTGTGGCACAAGTACCTGCCTGGCAAGTGCAAGGTTGTAGATCAAACCCTGGTTTTGCAAAAAAATAAAATAAAATTTGAGGACAGTTCAGTAGGCTAAAGCACCTCCTTAGGCGCGCGCAGACACAATGTGAAGTGGTTTTGTAAATCCATGTGGCTTATCTCCTGTTAGTCTCAATAAGAGAACTGTTAATAAATTAACTGTTTAATTCTCAATAAGTATTTCCTGCTCTTAACCTATTGTTCCTTAGGATTCATTATTTGATTTTAGGAACAGGAACTCGGTGTATCTGACATCTAATAGATTGGGACTTATAATATCTTCCTTCTATCATTTGGAGATCCCATATCAGTTTTATATCAAGTTTCTCAATTGTTCATGTTTATTACTGCCTTATGTTGGCATTAATGTATTTGATGAAGTGTTCACTTTTTTCTGGCTTTTACGGGCTTGGCTCAGTGACTGAAGGCTTACTCCTACAGATGGTTGGAAGAGTCCTGGTTGGGTAGGGTGCAGTATTCCAGGACCAGTGAAAGTGTAGCATCCTAGTTTTCACAAAGATCCATCAGCTCAGGACAGTATAGGCAAAGAAAGCTAAGTCACTGAGGCTATTGGTGTCCACAGTAACACTAAGGGCTCCTGGGATATTCTTCAGTGTAGCCCACTGGAATTTTTTGACTACTTTTTTTTTTTTTTTTCCATGGATGAGGTTAGGGCTGTTCTGATTTCTCTTGGTGTGGTATAGTTGTGTTGGTAGGGAAGTACACAGAGGCTCCAATCTGAAGGGCACACATAGAATGACAACAGATCATTCTTGTAAGTGAGAAGGTAGAAATGTCATGTTCCCTAGTCGGTGTGAGAATTGGAGCAACACAGACACCAGCCAAGGCCACCAGGCTTGTATAAAGGCAGCATGCCATATAATTTATTCTGCCTAGGTACAGGCAGACAGAGGGTGAAAAGGTAGTCTGTAGGAATCGAAGAGAAAAGAGGTGCTTTTTGGGGGGGAGGGCTTTTTAAATATGGCTTGAAAGGAAGCAAGGGAAATTAGTTAGGAAGATCTTAGTAAACAGCAGTGGTCCAAGTTCTTTGGATGCTCTGAGCCTCAGTGGGTATCCTTGCGATGTCCAGTGTAAATCTTTGGGTGTTCCTCAGATGTTTTGCTGCTTTGATGGTTTCATACCTCATCTTTTATAACATCCTGTGTTTGTGGAAGGTCCCAGTACTGGGATAGAACAGTGCTTCTGCTGGCAGACAGGTTGAATATTGAGTCGTATCCAAATCGAGCCTCACAGTAGGGACAAGGCAGAAATTATTGGCTAGCTGCATAGCAAGAGCTGCCATATCCTCTGCAGAGCAAGCCACTGGAGACTGGAGCCCACTCTTATGGACAGATGGCAGCTCTGTTAAGAAGGATAGAGAAAGTTCAAAAATGCAGCCTGGGCTGCCGAGGTCCGCAGGGCAACAGCTGCTAGGGTCTGTCATACAGCAGAGTGCTGAAACCATGAGGGTGCCACTGTGCACCTGACACTGACAATCCTGTCCTGTTCCTTGCCTAGGTGCCTCAGGTGTGCCAGTCTTCCCAGGGATCCCTTCTGAGCAATTAGTTTCCATTTCTTGGTCCCCTGCATAGACACAGCTGCTTAATTGACAACTGTGCCCTTCCAGGACGATTTTTGTGACTTCATTGTTATCTGCTCACTGTTTCTACATATGTGTTCACACTAGTACATGTGTGTGTGTGTGTGTGTGTGTGTGTGTGTGTGTGTGTGTGTGTGTATGTGTGAAGAGGATGAAGGCAGCTGTCTTCTGGCTTCTTTCTCCCATAATACCTGTAATTACCCTTCCAAAATGTCCTGTTACCATTTTCTCTGTCCCCTCCTCACCTTGTTCCCTTGTGCACTCTTCTTCTCACTGTACCTTCTTGATATTTAAGCAGATATGCATTTTGCTAGGCTTCCGTGTATCGAATGAGAGCCAGGATCTTGAGAATATTGAGCTACACTCCAGTTCCAGTCAGCTCTGACTTTTCTAATTATTATCTTTGTATTCATTTACCTACATAACATTCCTATTTCCCTTTTTTCCTTTTTCACTGATCTCTATTTATTTTCTGCATTAAACAACTTTGTTTGACAGAACCTCTTTTGACTCTTTTGCCTCCTTCCTTGCACATAATAAAGGTGCTAGATATTTCAAATCCTATTTAATATAAATAAAGAACCCAGCAAACCCATCTTATTTTCATTTTATGTTTCACATTTTATCCAAACTGATTTTAGTTCTAATGATAAAATTCTATCTGACCCAATGCAAAAATAGATATCTAAGATGAATTCACATTTCTTAGATAAAAAAAATGCAAATGCTGAATGAATGTATGAAAAAATCTTCAGCATCATTGGTCATTTGAGAAATGCAAATTAAAGCAACACTGAGATTTCATCTCACCCCAGAATGACTATCATCAAGAAATCAACCAAGAGCAAATGCTGGAGGTTCTGCATCTGAGAAGAAAGGAACCCTTTTCCGCTTTTGGTGAGAGTGTAGGCTGCAACAACTATGGTGAAAAGCAGTGTAGAGATTCCTCAAAAAAAAAGGATTAAACAATCAAGGAATAGCAAGCAGAAAAGTTAGGAAACATAGCAGCGGCAAAAAACCATGCACTTATGTACACAGGTTGATTTAGACAGTGGTCCTAAGAATCTCCAACAGGTTTTTGAAACTAGCATTCAATTGGTAGAATTCTCACCCTGACTAACTATATATACAAGTATCTGTGAAGTGAGCAGTTACGCTGAGAATAGCAATGTGTAATGCTAAAACCATGCTTGGAATACCTATCATTCTGCTCTTTTAGATGTGTGCTGCTTCTAATGTCATATTAATTATTGCTATATTCTCTCTCAAGTAAATGTTTGCTTTAAAAAGGGGGGTAACAAAAGAAAATAAGAGACAAGGGGGAAATGCCATAGGATTGACCTACTACAATTTTGTATATGGTTAGATGTCTAAATTTCTGTGTAAAAATGTGTAATTATTTTTATCACATTCTGTAAGGATTTATTAGAATATCAATGATTGATGGAAAATACTGATTCCATGTTAAGTCTAAGGTATTTGATATTCAGAAAGGCAGTGATGTTAAGCTCAAGTGCCTATGTTATAGGGCGATAGCATCACTAAGCTTCTCTTCTGGAGGGTTAACAACTTAAAATTGCAGACCAAAAAGTAGACAAAAAGAAAGGCTACAAAAATAGCCAATATTTTCACCCTATCCCCTCTAGGCCAATGAGAACTCAGGACATAAGAAAACCTGTACTGAAACATCCTACAACTCAGTGGTGTCCCAAATTTTCTGTTCAAAGAGATTAGGGGCCAAAGAGGAAAGGGATTTATGAGGTATAGAATGTCTAAGGAGAGTCACCTAGAAAGAAAACATTCTCTCAGGCTCTCACAGAGAGCAAACTGGTCAAACAATGGCAGTGACTCATCCAGATGGCTAACACTAACAATAGTTGTACAAAGCACTGAATATGGTTCCAAAGGTAATCCTGAAGGGATTTGACTGACCTCGGGACATACAAAAATTACATGTTCTGCTCTACAGGTGTTGCTTTAACTTGGTCTTAACCATCCAGCAGAAAAGTTTAACCACGAAGCATATAAAGTAAAGCTAGATTAGTATGCTGAGCAATAAAAGGCTTATACCACAGCTTCTGACATTGCCAATTCCGCCAGTAACCCACTACAATTATGGAATGTTGGACCATATATAGAACTAACTTCTCTTACTTCAATAAGAAGAAATTTTTGTACCAATAATGGTGAGAAAAATTATGTCTGCAACTTGTACTCTGAACTACTATGAAGATAACAATATGCATTGTGACAATTATTATGGCTGTCCCACTAACATATTTTGAAACTGTCTCATTGTTATTTCTTTCTTATTATAACTAATAAATAAAAATGTAGGATTACAGGTCCCATTCAACCAAGGCATTTCCCTTCTGGATATCTTCCCAGAAGAAATATAAACATCATATCATAGCAATATATGTGCATTCATGTTTATAATAGCACAGTTTGTCATAGCCAAGTCTTGGAAAGAACCTTAACGCTCATCAATCTAGGAATGGATAAAAAAAGATGTGATATTTTTTTACAAGGGAGTACTACTCAGCTATAAAGAAAGATAAGCGTAAGGCATTTATAGTTAAATAGATGCAGTTAGAGACCATACTCACAGGCAAAATAAATCAATCTCACACATGTAAACATTTTCTTGTCTGCTGAGTGTAAGGAACTTAAAGAGTGAATAAGAGCTGAAAGGTACAGCAGACACTGAGAATGGGAAGGAAGCTACTCAAAGCAAAGAACAGCTTGGATGAGGGAAAGGAGAAAAGAAAGGAGCAAAAACATATAGATACATACAAGATCGCTAAGATAATTGTACTAGTTATTTCTGCTAGTTTATTGAGAGGAACAGCTAGTGCTTGTATTTTTTGATCAATTTTACACCCCTGTATCGGGTAATCTGAGTAACTACTTTGAAGATAACAATATATGATATCATAAACATTTTTAATTTATCTTCTTTTGAAATTTTGCATCATTTTTATTCTTTTTACCTCTTTAAAATGAAAAAAAAAGGAATTCTGCCTGATATATACTAAAATACTCATGACAGGTCTCTTTCTTTCTTTTCATTCTGTATTTAGGGCAGGGTCTACAGGGTCAAAAGGGTCTCACTGCATAGATCATACTGATTCTCCTGTTTTCAGCCTCCTAAAGCGCCGAGATTACAGGTGCAGATCACCACACCCAGTCTCAATCGCTGTGTCTGTGCGCCCCGGGGATGGAGCCAGTACAGCATGCCAGGGATCGAACCCCTGCCACTGAGCTTTGCCTAAGCAGGTGCTTTAGTCCGCTGAGCTGTCAGGCCAGGCCTATTCTTTTCCACCGAGCTATCAGACCAGCCTTATTCTTTTCTTTTATCTTAACCTTGTTTAGTATATTTCTTACGAAATTCTCAGAAAAATATTAACTGTCATTATGCTCATAGAGAGCAGCATGCCTGTATTATACAAAATATATTTAAATTTAACTATCAGTTTGACTAGACAGATAATTGTTGCGCTACATATTGATTTATAAAATGCCTTTATATTACTATATTTTTGTTGTAAAATATTCTTCTGTTTCACGAAATATCAGAATATCAAATATAGCAGTGAGCTGATTATGATGAAACTTCTATAAATTGAGCTCAACATATCTTTCCTCCTATAAATTATATGTTGGGTATTTTGTCTCAGCAACAAGTAACCAAGTCAACAATCTAATACTTTTTTATGAGACTTAATCTTTTATTTGATAATGCTAGAAGGATTTTTATTTTGTTTTGTTTGAGACAATGTCTTATTATACAGTACAGGATGGGCTTAAATTCAACGTGTTGGCCAGGCTGATCTTGAACTCCTGGCAATCCTCCTGCTTCAGCCTCCCAACTACTTAAACATTTTCATTAAAAAAAAGTATTGGATTTTGGTGAATTTCAAAGTTTTGGACTGAAAATGTTCATCCCTGATATAAGAATCAAAATATAACCTGATGTTTTTTTGAGATTATACTGATCCTGTTTCCCATGCTGAGTTTTAAATAAATAAACACATTCTTTTGTAATCTTACCTATGTTTCCTTAGAGTTGATTTTAGTATCAACATTTCTGCCTAAATATAGCATTCAATGCCAAAAATGAGTTCCAAGTTATTTCACTTTGGGAATTCATAAGGATGAAGCAACTTTAAAGTTGCCAAAAATTTCCATAGTCCATAATAATCTAGTTGCTAAATTAACTTTTGTAGGTTTTGTCTTAGTTGAACTGCCCTACTAAGATTTGCCCAACAAGTGCCCAGAACAAATGAGATGATACTCAGCTTCTTTAGTTCCCAGGGCCTTTGGAGATTATATACTTCCTGCGTTTACTTTTCTTGCAGAATTGTAGAAACCTTATAATTCTGAACACTATTATTGGTTAGACCCCAAGCTTATGGGGATAATTTAATTGTATAATATTATTGAAGATATACTGTCTGGGCATTTCTGATATGCATATCTCTATAAACATATTCATTTTGTAAGGGATATTGTGCTATTTAAAAAGTAGTGCCAAACACAATCATGCAAAATAAGATATTTATAACTATAAAATCTACTCACATTGAAAATTTAGCTAAAACTCTAGGAAAGTAAGTGGTATTCTCTTCACCAGAAAGATGTCGTTTATTTTTAATATGAACATAGCACAATTTCAAGTCTTACTTTATTGTATATCTTTTAATAGTATGTTAAAGATGTTAATAGTATGTTAAATAGTATGTTAATAGAAAGTAAATTTTACCGAAATATTCAACAACAAATTGTGATAATTGTGAAGAACAGGATAGCTCAGCTAGAACATCTAATATTTACATGTTCCCACTAATCATTAAAATTTCTGACTTATTTTGATGTAAATGAAACATAAGGCTAAGCTCCCCATTAGCTCCCTTGCCTTTTTGGTCTCTAAGACTTCGTTAAATAGGTTTCATGGTGTGCTTAGGAAAGTGGAAACACACAGATGACACAAGAGCCACCACCCTTCTACACAGAGGACACATTTTGGCATCACATAAAGTTCTCAGAATTTATTTAATATTGACTTATGAAAGTAATATTCAATTTTGAATTGAAGTAGAGCAGTAAAATATGGATGATCACACAAGCCTATTAAATTGTATCACTAAATAACAAAATTATTCCCACAAATAAAATCCTATTCTAGTTTACTATGTGCCACTCCTTATAAGCCAATAAATATTAAGTTTAAAGTGCTTTACCAAAACATGAACTTTAAATAGAAACTGAATTTGTTGCCTTTTACTCTTCAATACTATAAACCAATTTTTTTTTCTCTATTTACAATAGAGACTTATATATGTGGAAGGTAACCTTACAATTTAATTCTACTATACTGTGATCATGTGTACTATGGCTGAATTAAAGATATATTATTTTTTAATCATCTGAAATACTTTTACATTCACAGAACACAGTTAGAAACATTATATCGACTTCTAGGAAAAGCCTAGATTATTCTCTTTCTGTTATTTAATGAAAAGTAAGATGAGTCAAATTTCAATCAACACTATAAAGCAAAACATACAGATCTCATATCACTTTCCTTTCAAAGACATTTGGAACAATGATCATTTTTGCATTTGGAGAGGCTTTTGAGGCTTTCCTATCTGGCATCTCTGGTCAATTTTGGCATCTTCTCTGGGGAAATGGCATACACAGGAATCTCATTTGGGGTCATTTCCCAAATGTTTAGAGAAGACATATTCCAATCCAAACCAGAGAGGAAGGGATAAAAAGCAAGCCAAAAATTAGCTATATTTTCAGCAATCAGGGTACAGTCACGATGTAAACTAAGCAAGATCTCATCAACCTAAACCACAAAACTTTTCTCAGACCAAAATTTCCTTCATCTATCCAGCACATATGGATCATTTTTAAAAGATTTCCCAAAATTCCCTACCACATTTCCTCCCAGATCAAGGAGCTTTCCTAAAGATATACTTTTGTTAATATTAATATGATTGTAATAAATGAATTAAATGTAAATAATGCAAATTATTTGCTTAAAATCTGGAATATAATGGGCATTACTACATGTTATGTAAAAATAAGGGATAGGGCCATGGAGATAGCTCAGTGGTCTAAGCACCTGCCTAGGTAAGTGCATAGATTTGGGTTTAATACCCAGTACCACATGCTGCACCAGAACTACGCTGGCTACACCAAGCTGGCCACTAATACAAAGCGTGGTGGTGCATGCCTGTAATCCCAGCTTTGGTGAGACTGAAACAGGGGAAAAAAGGGAAATCATTCAGTTCAAGCTGTGAAGTGAGACCCTGTACCAAAGACATAAAAATTAAAAAAAGTAATAATAATGTGTCATAGACTACACAGAGTGAAAAACTTTGGTCCCAGGACAGAGTTTCCTGTCTTATCTGGTTTGTGTAAGATATTAAACAAGGAAGGAGATAATCACAATTTAGATAGATCTTGCATTTATGCTCCAATTCAGGTCTCTAAATACCTAATAAAATAATCAATGTCAGGATAATTTTAGTCAGGACTTAAAAAAAATAGTTCAGAATCTCAAAATGTCTTTGATACCACTATACCTCTTTGCCCCAGTGTGTTGCTGAGAGACACCCAATTAAGTTCTAAATCCTTGATTAGCACAGTGGTTCTCACACTAAGGATATTGACTTGAAAATGACAAAGCTACCTGAGAGTTTTCAACAAATCTGTGTCTCCAGCTTGTTGATCCATCCTCTGGGTTGGGTCTCCAACGCCTGTCTTGGAGAAAAAGAGGTCTATGAGGTATGAATGCTTATGTCTTATAAAACTCATGGACTGGAATCTTAACTAGCAATATGATGACATTTGGGCCAAGCTTTGTGAAAAATTGTTGTGTCTTGAAATGTTATCCCTTTTTTGTAGGATTAGGTCTCTTACATGAAGATAAAGAAATTAAGATTATCATCTTTGATCATGCAAGGACATAGCAAGGGTCACTTTTGCCAACCTAAAGTTGATGTTTACCAGACAATGAATTTGTTGATGACTTGATCTTGGATTCTCCAGCTTTCAGAACTGTGAAGAATAAATTTCTGTTGTTTTTCGGCTACCCAGTTCATGGTATTTTGATACAGCAAAGTAAATAGTCTAAGGCTCTCATATTCAATATTTCAAAATATTTGAAGTTAGTTTTTCTTTTTCTCAAAACTACTTCTATTGCTATATTGTTGCTTGTGGTGGACACCACCATAGAGTAGTGACACATCACAACACCACCATAAATATTCTCCTTTTCTTAATCTCATTCAGGAGGGATAATATCATTCAGTAAATTAACCTTTCTGATCTTCACTAGTCGCTTCACCCTCTGTTTAAAACCACTGCTTCCCCTGAGGTCGAGCTACATTGGAACTCACACAGATGATCAAAATGAGCTCCTTGTTGAAGTCCTGTTCCCAGTGTTCTAGCCCTGTGACCCATCATGCATCCAAACATTAAAATGGTCTTCTAAGCTGTAAGTCTTATGGTGCCATTCCATGGTCTGGACTTCTCTCTGGGGGCCTTCTCTGTATGCTACTCATCCACTAATATTTTTGAACATGATATTTGATTTTATTTGGCACAACTAGCTGATTTCATAGCAATATAATTCTATTACTTTCCCAAGCCCCTTCGACAAGGTGTGTAATTTTGTTTAAAATAAAATAAAATTATAACTTGAACAATGTAAGACAGTAGAAGATCATGAACTGACTTTCCAACCATGAACTGGTACCTGATTAATATGTTGGTTTCTACTTAGCTTCAATGTTTAACTGATTTCATTTGTTTTCTACTTGGTTGTTTTAACAATCCTGTAAGTTATTTTCATAAGTATACATGAAGAGCTCACATGCCTGGGTGTCATTTTAAACACAATGTAATATTGCTTACCTAAAATAAAATATGACTATTATGACATTATTTTCCATTGCACTTTTCTTCCCTTGCTCATTTTTGCCAAGCTATGAAGATTTATTTTCAGTCATCTTTTGCGTTGTTTATAGACTTAACATGTTGCCTTCAATAGTAGATTATAGCCTATCAAGCCAAAACATCGCCTCCTCATTTTTAGGATATATAATAAGAAGTACAATGCCCTGTATTTTCCCATATTTGATTCATCATTATTTTTCCCAGAAGTGTACTTGAAACGCATTTTTTTTTCTGTAGGGCTAGTTCAGCTAATAAATGACTGTGGCTAAGCCAAGTGAACAGCGAAGAGCTGTGCTTTCACATTTTCCTCAGGTCTTGCATTTTGTTTTTTGAATCCCACTGCTGCAGTGTTCCTACATCTCCTCTTAAATTTGCTGAAATGCATTCCAAAACATCACATTAAGAGACGGGAGGCACTTTTTGAATTTATGCATGTCCAAATATGTGCCCATGTCACAGTTGTCCTTGATATTTTGGCAAGGAATAGCATTTTCCTTTAGAACTTAGAATAACTGATTTTTTTACACTGTCACAATCAATTTTGGTGATAGAAAATCAGATGGCATTCTAATTCTCAGCTTTTGTACATAACCAGACAGCTGTGTGCTGCTGAGTACTTTCAGAAACTTTTTAAAAGATATTTCCTGTTCTGAAATGCCATGAGGGTGGTCCCAAAGTGCGCATTTTCCATGCATACTGCTGCTTGGTCTTTTGTGTCTAGATTATGCTGAAGAATCACGTCATGACTTAGAAATTGCTTCTGTACTCTTGTATTTTTTTCTCTTTACTTTTTAATATCTCATGATGAAGCATTAAATCCTTATTTAAATGATAACAAGTTTTAGCATATATTTTTGCTTATATTTTAGTATATATGGCTCTGAAATCAGAATGCATGAATTTAAATCCCAATTAGGCATTTTGTTATTTGATTTATTTTGAACAGATTACTTTATCTCTGTGATTTAATTTCTTCATTGCATAATGGAGCAGGTAATAGTTCCAAGCTCATAAGTAATTGAGTGTGCTGGGTTGACCTACATTATTAAAAAAATAATAAAACTCTTAGGAGTAAACCTGGCACATAGCACATTTAATATTTCCTAACATATAAAAATCTGTAGTATGATATTTTACTTTATATGTTTTTTTAACATGCTTGATAATGTAATGCAATCTTTTGCATCTTTTGTAACACAATTGTTGCATGAATTTACTCCCAGAAAAGTTCAGCCACCAAATAGTAAATCTAATATACATGGAACTTGCCTGTTTTGTGTTTACATAAAGATTAGACTATAAAGATCAGTAATTGATTCATTTTTTATTTGATCCACATCTATTTTAGTTATTTTTTTTTAAATATGTAGTTTGTACAGGATCTCACTATGCATCTTGGACTCATAATGATCCTCTTATCTCAGTCTCTCTAGAGGTGAGATTATAGGAGTGTGCCACCATATCTGGACTTGGTGGCCGGCTCATGCACCCAATGGCAGGGCCAGTGCAGTATGTGATGCTTGCAATCGAACCTTGGTCCCTAAACTTGTCTAAGCAGGAGCTTAGTCCATTGAGCTATCTATACAGCCCTTAGTTACTTTTATTTTACTAGGAGATTGTGAAAAAAAGTGTTTGAGTGGATGAATCTATCTGGTGACAAAAACTAATCACTACCAGTTGCTGTTTATACAACTTATAAATATGAGAGTCTCAAGTTTTTTGAGGTATATTCAATGGATATCCATTAAATCTTTTATTTTCCATTATATTCACTTACCTGTTGTTGAAGTCAGATACCCATAAGGCTCTTTGAGACAATCATCTCTATACATCATTTTTTTCTTCTAATTTTTAAGCCTATCTTTTCGAAAAAGTCTAAAAGAAGATTTCAAAAAAATATGATCTGAGAATGATGTTTATTACCTTCTGTGTGTGCTCCAAATAAGAGATACAACTAAGGAATTGATGTTCTCAATTCTGTCCTAAAGAAAAAACCTTCGGTCTGTTAACTTTGATCTTCATGTCGTGTAAAGACACTAACTAGAAACTAAACTGCTATTCAGTTCCTGGATAGCACCTGTGCTGCAACAACCAAAAGAAATCTAATTTCATGCTTGTCTATGATTTTACAGGTTCCAGGAGATTCTTTCCCCGCTCATATATCTCTATAACATGCACATCTTTATGATTTAAGAGAAGGAAAAGAAGAATGTAGGAAGGACAGAGAAGTAAAAGTTGGAAAGAAGAATGGAAAGAAAGGAAGAGGGAGAGGAAAAAATGGGGTATATTTTACAATCAAATAAATTAATTAATTTCAAATTAATTAAAAATATACATGATTAAAATTACTTCCCTCAACAATTTTGAATCTATGAAATGAACAGGAAAGCATCAAGTTAGATGCTCATGGAAAGCTGTCATTCAGAGCATTAATTATTACCACTTATTAACAACTCTGCCTCCGATGAAAACTCAAAAAAAGGGAGATATTACTCAATTGTTAAAATTATTGATAAAATATGATGGTGATCAACTTCATCAGTTATTATTTCAAAATACCATTAGAAATTTAGAATAATACTATTTAATTATAAACATGTGCTAATCATTTGTCTTCCAGCAAGCCAGCAGCTGAATGTCACTTGGAAGAATTCAGGGCAAAAAGTCCATTTTTCATCAAAGTACAATTACACATGTATCCTAAGGGAAAATACTAGCAGCATTACATGTAGAAGTCCTCAGTCCTGTATAGAAGTTGCTTTTCAACCCTTATAAGTAGCAGGTATAGAGAAACAGGGACACTGGGTGGCTGTCAGGTCAGAATCTCAGTGTCATAAAAAGCTTTAGTCTGAAAGATAGTCACTGTCTGTAATCACAGCGAGCTCTTTCAAAAGATGTGCTCGATTATGAGTCACCCGCACAGAAGGAAGTCTAAGGATGGTTTCCTTTGTGTATTTACAACGCACTTATGCAACTGTCATAGTAATCTGGAGTTGTCTTCACCATTAATAGTAACAAATTACGTTTATCAGATTTCCAATTGAATTAAAGAAAAGGAGTAAGTGTTTAATGGTCGAGAGCCTATACAGCAACAGCTTTACTTGACCACTCTCTGATACAGGTCCCTAAACATTTTGTTATTTATCATAATTGATCATTTTTTTTTATTTTGATTGATTGATTTTAATATACTTGACACAGGTTCTCAGACTTGTAGTGAGCCACCTTTCTCAGCGTCTCCAGCATTTGAATTATAGGCTTACACCACCACACCAGGACCCAGTGGCCTGCTCAACACACCTGAGGACAGGGGCAGCGAATTGATCATTTTAAAATACAAAAATAATATTACTTTATAGCATCTGGAAATTTTATAAATACATAAAGTGTACAACAGAACATATACACAATCCACCTACATAAAAATAGCCACCATTAAAGCACTTGTGTGTTCAGTTTTAACTGTCTTAAATAAATATATTTTACTTAATTAAAACTATATTATTCCCAGAACATTTTAGCTCAACATTTAAGGTTAATATTATTTCACGTATTGTGTATCTTATGTTAAAATCATTTATGACTTAAATGGTTTCATAAGAAATTACCAGTGCAGATATCTGAAACATGTTGGAAGTTTTCATATATATATATATATATATATATATATATATATGTATATATATATATATATATATATATATATCTGTGTGTGTTTGTATTTCAACTTTTTTCAATTAAAAATGTTCATTTAGATTTAATGTTTAATTTTATAATTGAAGTGTCTCACATATAGCACAAAGCTGAGAAACACTATACATTAAATATTATATAAAATTATTCTACATCTACTATATAGATGACTTCTGTATGTAACTCTGTAAGTTCTCTTGAATGATGATGCTGAAGGGTCTGCCTTCAAGCCTACCTATCACTGTAAAAAGCTGCCACCGGTCTGGGGAGACAGCCCAGAGGCATGAGCACCTGCCTGGCCAGCACAAGGTCCCAAGTTCAACCCCTGATAGTCTCTGCCAAAAAAAATGCTACCACCAACTTTCAAGTTCTTTATACACTTGATCTCATTCTTTCTCCTTATGAGAACTAATATTTGGTATGAATTGTGTGCTTATTTTTTCCTTTCTTTATACTATTTTCCACATGCATAGGTTACTGTGAAAGATGAATTGCTTAGATCATGTTTTGAACTTTTCACAAATAAAATAAACTTGACCTCATAATTTTGAAATTCACCCATTTCCATACATATCCAAGGCTAATATGTTTTATCTTTTCAATTAAGTTGTATTATTTTGCTGTAACTTATCTATTTTGTTTATTCTTCCTTTACTCAATCAAAATTGTAATCTTGGTTTTTTCCTTATTTTTAGCCTTAAAATATCTTTATGTGCCAATTTTTAACAAAAGCAACAATTAATCAATAGCTTTACCCTGCTCCTCTTAAATATCTTTGAGTCTAGCCTGGCGAGATGGCTCAGTGGTCTAAAGCGCCTGCTTAGGTAAAGCTTGGGCGGCTGCAGGGACCACGGTTCGATCCCCGGTACCACATGCTGCTTCAGCCCTGCCTTCGAGGCAGGCTGAGCTGGCCATAAAAATGAGTGAATAAACAAACAAAGGTTCTGAAACAAGAAAAAAATAAATAAAATTAAATATCTTTGAGTCTATAACCATCTTATTATTAAACTCATTTCTCAAATATTAAAGCAATGTGATATTCATAGAGTTTATAAAGGTAGAACATGTTCATCTTTCAAGGGTGAATACTTTAACCCAGGTGTGTGGTGGAAAAAGCCTGTAATCCCAGCAGCTGGGGTGGTCGAAGCACTAGGATTGTGTCCCAGGTAACCTCGCCTGTATGGTAATTTGAAGGCCAGGTTGTCTTACACAATGAAGCTTTATCTCAAAAAATTATAATAAAAATAATGTATAATCAAGTAATAATAATTAAATGAAGATGAATACACTTGTGAGCTAGTTATTAAAATTACAATTGTATTATATCCAGAAGCAAATGTTATATGAAATGAAATTGGAAGTTGTTTTAGCAAAATTTGTTTGTTTGTTTGTTTGTTTTTGTTTTTTGTTTTTTTCAGTGCTGGAGATTAATCTCAGGACTTTGCACTTAATAGGCAAACACTTAAGCACTTATTTTACTGAGCTATCTCCCTGCCCCAAGAAAAGAATATATTTCATCCACCTTAAAAAGGTGAAAGATTTATATGATCTGAAAAACCAGAGTATCACGCATCCTAATATATAAATATTTCTATAAGAGTTGATGCCTAGGTTAAATCCAAAATTTGAGGAAATGTCTTATACAAATGTAGAAATATGATTACATTTCAGGCAACAAGAAAGCCAAAAAATGTAGATTCAAAAGTAACAAACTGCCAGTACAGTCTACAGTAAATTTCTGCCATCTTGCTAGAGCCGTGGCATAGAGAGTAGGTATAGACGGACAGACTCTGAAACTACGCAAAGAAAGGCAGAGAGGAGGTACGGGACCTCAGCACCTTGAGGTCTTCACTGCCCCTGAAGCACATGGAATACTAGAAGGAAAATCGCTGGGTCAGACGTACATAATGTTCAAAGCATCTGTACTATTCAGATTGTTCTCATAAATAAATAGAATAACTCTATCCCCCCCCCCTTCACCTAATGTTGCTCTGATTTCTTTCCATTTCTCTCTTAAGGCCCATTTTCCTCCTCCTGCTCTTGACAGCCAGAAAACTCAGGCTACAATAAAAATATTCCATAAACTCAGTAGCCCCTCAACAACACAGATCTCTTACGGTCCTGAAGCATGAGAGGTTCAAAACCAAGGAGCTGGAAAATTCAGCCCTTGGTGAGGTTCTGCTCATTGGAGCAGGTGATGCCGTCTCGCTGTGTCCTCGTATGCTGAAGGAGACAGCGCAGCTGGGTCTGATCTCTCACAGGAGGGCAGGTTGCCTCCAGAAGGCTCTTCCTTCGAACCTAACGCACTCCCCAACACCCCGTCTCCAATGCCATCACACTGATGATGAGGTTGGGACAGGGAGAGTCACAAGCACTTTGGCCACAGCGCCTGCCTTCCCTTTACTTAAGGCAGGGTAGGGATGTGTCACCACGAATTCGGATTTTCTTGTTTCCACAGGAGTGTCCCCACCCCCACCCCTGGAGCAGGAGAGGCAGCAGGAGCTGGCACTCAGTTACAGCTTCATATTTCTCATAAAATCCTCACCACAGGCCACACTATCTGCATTTCTTCTCAAAAATTTGCAGTTCAAACCAATAGCAATTGGTGTCAGGATCACGATTTCTATGTTCTTGGATTTAAGACAGCAAAGAATCATTAACAGAAACGGTCATTTTAGACCCTGCCTAAGGAACTTGAGTAGAACGAGGCCGGAGTGCCTAGCTGATGGAGGCTGTCGCAAACGCACTCCACTCAGCTCTGCATTCAGCAAGACCTCGCAGTGGCCTGCTCAGCAGACGTGGAGGACGGAGCTTCTTGCCAGACATTTAATCCCTTCCCAAGCCCATCGTCGAGCTATTCCTTTTAGTACAGGCACATTAATCTCGCTATAACTCAAATCTCTTTATCAGTTTTCTGCTTGGAACTCTTTCCAGGTCTCTCATGCTCTGCCAAACCCCTGATGTGTCCTGTAAAGCCCCGTCTGTCTCTTTCTTTCCTTCTACTCTCCTGATCTCCAGCCCAGCGATGCACTCTTCACGCACCGTCCAGCACCGCTGAATGCGCCCCAACCCTTCCGTGCTAGCACATCGCATTTCCTGTTTCCTGTGCAATTTTATAAATGACACCGTCTCCAGACTGTCTTTCAGGGCTCAGCTCATGACCTCTTAGAAACTCTTCCTAACCATCAAGCAGACTTTGCTCTCAAAGAGTAATAATCTAAGCTTCTCCTTGGTGGCAACCTCATTATATCTACTGATTCTGTCTTCAGGGACCCATGACTTTAGAGCCAACCCATGGAAAATAGTTACCATTTGGTAAAATTGTAATTTTACCAAATAGGTAATACCGGAGTTCATGGCTTGAAGAGCAGAGCGCTGTAAGGGTGTCAGAAGTCCCCGTGGACCTCAGGCCGAGCACTCTGCGCAGTACCGAAGCTGCACAGTTGTACAGTTGCACGGAACACACTGATTTTGCTGTTATTCACACACACAACTAAAAAATCCTGAGCAACAAGAGTCCTGACTTTTTCAAGTTTTTTTTAGCAAAATCTAGCATTAGTGTCTAATGCAAATAGACTTTAAGTTCATTTTTGATTTACTGATGAAGAGATTATCATTTGGCTTGTATCTTTTGTAAGTGATTTTTGAAGTTAATGATATTTTTTAAAATTGTGTGAAATATTTCTATATAAAGGATTGTAAACTTATATTATATAACATGTGCCTGATGGTTTTTTGCCTGCATTTTGATTTATGATCTTTTCACAGGTAAAAATAATAAAAACCAGGAAAGTGTCTATGTCCTTTTATTTTGCTACCAGAAATTGAACTCAGGTTCTTGTGCTTGCCAGGCAGACGCTGTGCCACTGAGCTATCTCTGTAGCTTTTGTAATTTTACTCATTGGTTTATGATAAGAAAATCTCTCTTTTCTGATTTACAAATGAAAATGCACTATGTGTTTTGCAGTCTTTGTGCTTATTTTGTTAATTATCTAGAGTTTATTCATGATGTACTATAAATTAAATGGTATGTTTAAAATATGCATTTGGTTATTATAGAGTCTTACTGTGTAGCTCGGACTTATAAGTTTTCTTTTTCTATGTGTTGAGTACAGGATCTACAAGGTCACACTGCACAGACTGGACTTGTAGTGATCCTACTGTGTTCAGTCTCTCAGGCACTGGGAATCCAGGTGCACGCCACCATGCCCAGTCTCAATCACTGTCTCAGCACACCCCAGGGTTGGGCTGGCTTAGCATACTGGGGGCCCAACCCCCGTTCCTGGGTCTGCCACTGAGCATAGATGTTTACATGGTATTTTTGATACATTAAAAAAAATCTGTTTTAAGATCAAAATCAGCGTGTTTGGGGAGTTCCTGCCTACATAGCCCTTGTTGACCCTTTCTGCCATTAAAGAAAAAGGCCGTTTATTTCTTAGACCACCAACCTCAACATGGATGTGAAGGATATTTACTCTTTTCAAAAATTGTACTTCTATTTTGTTATGATAATCACTACCCATCAGACACTGAGGCTGTAAGTGTACAGCTTTCATGCTTGGGTACTCTTACTGTACATATATTCTTGCTCAAACTTTTAAACAGTTGAATAAAGTACATGGTGACACCGTTCAGTAAGACGCTGCCTGAGCGTTGTGTGTGTGACTCCTAAGAGTGGAGCAGCCACACACAGCCTTGACTGCATTTGATTTCCCATCAGCTGGAGCCCACGGAGCATTCTCCTAAAGCAAGGCAAAGACGTAATGGAATCACAGCTAAAGAAAACAGGCCATGTCAGCTAATGCTTAGTGACACGATAAATGCAACCACAGTCATTTTAAAGCGAAACAGAGTTCTAAAGAAAATTTTACCAACTTGAGCTCCAACATGAAAATGTACATGATGAGTCTGTGAAATGTGAGACATAAATGTCACTGCTGTCATCAAAATAAAAAGCCAGCGTCAGCAGACTTCTCTTTCTGGCCCTGATGTCATACATCAGGCTGGTGGAGCTTGGGGGTCCTCGCTGGCACGTGTGGACCAACAGGGTCCCCTCCATCTGCTCCCTCATCCTCCAGTAGACTTAGGCAAAATCACCCACAGCACAGTTGCCTGGTTCCAAAGGGTGGGGTTGAAACTGCAAGACCTCTCGTGGCCTAGGCTCAGGACACTGAGGTTATCCCATCTGCCACACGCTGCTGAACCAAGGCACGCCCAGCTGTCACTGCATGACGGGAAGCACTACAAAAGAAGGTGGGCAATCTGCAACTCACAGAAGAGACAAAGCTTCACCCTAGGCATCTCTACCCAGGACTGGGAGAGAGTGCGTGGTCCTCTTGGACCACGGCAGCTGGAATCACCTGTGACTTGGTGGATCCTGGCTGTGTTTCCCTTGTTGACCCCATTCTCTCCATTGAAAGAAATTTATATCCATTACTTCATTGCACAGGTTCCATTATCCTTTTATTAGTTGATTTATTTTTCTTATTATTGAGTTGTAAGGAGAGAGAGAAACAGAGACAGAGACAGAGACAAAGAGAGAGACAGAGACAGAGAGAGATCTAAAAAGCAAACTAGATGAGATACACATAGGAAATTAGGAGATGTTTATATACTTCCTCATATTGCATATTTGTTTCAAAATACTTTAGTATATAGGCTAATTTGTTTCCCTTGTACTACTAGTTCACCTTAGGACACGGAAAAGGAAATTTTGTCTTATTATCTACATCCTTCTTTAAGAATGTTTTTGGCTTATGTCTTGTACTCTGGGTAACTATGTTGAGGATAACAATACACAGTATTTTAAATATTTTTCTCTCATTAATTTGTTATGAAATTATATTATTCATAAAATAGAAAAAATAAAACTTTATTTTTGTGCCTGTGTATATTCATTTGTTGCAGGGTCACTAGTCTAAAGGAACTTTTAGCCAGGTGTGGTGGCTCACGCCTGTAATCCCAGCACTCGGGAGGCTGAGACAGGAGGGTTGGTGCAGGTTGGAGACCAGCCTGGGCTACAAAAGTGAGCTCAAAGCCAGCCTCAACTGCATAGCAAGACCCCTTCTCAAAAAGACAAAAAAAATAAATAAATAAAAATAAATAAATAAATAAATAAATAAATAAAAATAAAGGAACTTTTTTCCTTTTTTAGATTATCTTAACAGCCTTATTAAAAAATCAATTGACCAAGAGTAACAGGGCTTTTTTATAATTATCAAGTCATCCTGTTTTCTCTCTCTAATCCATGGGTATAAACTGACTTTCCATTTATCTAGGTCATCTTGAGTTTCCTTCAGTGTTGTTCTATATTTTTCAGTATACAGGTCTTGCTTATCTTTTGATGAAATTATTCATAAGTTAGTCTTTGTAAGCCCATTGTAAATTGAATTATTTTCTTAATTCAGCATGGCTTTTTTTTGGTCTTAATATTCAGACTCTATTATAATATCAAGCCAATAGGTGCCTAATATGTATAATAGCAGCCTTATACAAAATGTAATTTTCAGGCTGTCATGGAGAATAGAAGGCTGAACAAAGCATTGTTCTTTCCAGGGAGTTATAAAATACTGTTCATTGCAAAGAAAAAACTTATTAAATGGCAGAACGTGCCATAAGTGTATGTGGATAGACGAATGACATAGTGAGGAGGATGGCGACCGTGGTTTTACTGTAGCGGGGAAGGCCAGCTTGTGCCCCTCTAGCCTGAAACCCTTCACTCTGCACTCCAGAGTCCAAGAATCTCACATCTCTTTGTAAAATTTCTTCTTCATTTATGTGATGCTGTACAACAAAAAATGTTCCTGAAATCCTTTTCTGGGCCCTGCCCAAAACTCCCTGCGTTCTTTACTTACTTAACTCTTCCTCAGCCAGCTGGTCTCAGCCTGCCTGTCACTTCCTGAGGGAAGCACTTGCAGGCGCTTTATCCCTGTCACTGACAGGATTAGGAGCCTGTCAGTGACTCCCAGTTAGCGCTGTGTTTGTATCATCATATATCATTTTGATCTGGCCATTGGGACGTAACTACTCAGTCTCTGCAGTGTGTAGTACAAAGACCAAAAATAGTAGGTGTTCGGATCCCTCCGAATGAGCCAATGTGAGTACAATTACACAGAAATAACTTATATCCTTGTGGATGTTCTTTAATCAACATTTTCTCTTCCTGGGTCTCATCCTTGCGGGGTTCTTGGCTCTGTTCTACCTTGCTCTTTTCTTGCTCCCCCTTAATCTTCTGTTTTAAATTTTATGCCATGGATCTGTTGTTAAACATGTCTTTGTTTAAAGCATCTAGAAAAGTTTCCTTTGACCTTTAAGTCATAAAACCCCTGAAGGCAAACATCAAATAATTCTGGAAAAACTCTAACATGGGACGCAAATCAGGGAGGCAGAACCCACTTCCCGCCTCCATACCTACTGTTCCAATGCAGCAACTGTGGTTGAAATAATGCCACATCTTGAGGAAAGAAAAATAATCATTTAGTAAATGGATGTCGTCACTGTCACTATTTTGGTATTTTAAAAGTATATAGTAAGTAAATGTTTCAAAGCGATCTCATTTTAATCTATTTTCTCTTCCTCGTCAGCACAGTCTCTAAATTGTACATTTGGACCAAAATGTACTGATTCTGACTCTGTCTGTCACTTTAACTCTCTGGTTTCTACTATCCAGAGCAAGGACATAGTAGCCCCAGCACTTAGTTCTCATGCTTAATAAAGGGATGAAATGTAAAACAACATCCAAGCTGGTGATTCCGCTCCTGGCGTGTTGCGCGTGAGCAGCTACCTGCCCTCTCTCCCTCAGTCTTCTTTGCCCCCTAGGTGGACACAGTCATTCCCCTCCCCCACCCCTGCCAGAGAAATACCTCTCAAGAATAGAAGCTCTACTTTTGAGTAAGCAGGTAGTGGTTGCCTTCAATAATCTGCCCATTAGAAGAAAGAAGCATTCTTAAGACAAACAAAAGTAAACTGATTTCTTATGTTCTTTTCCTTTGCTTTCTTTATTTCTATTTTACGTTTTTGCTATTTCTATAAAGGTGTTTTAAATCCAAACTTCAACATTATGATGCTCTACTGGGACAGCTGCAGCTGCCCCTCCTATCCGAACCTCCCTCTAGAATGTCAGTTTTGTTCATTGACTCTACCATATTTTGCTCAAAGACTTGAATGTTTTCCAAAACGCTGCAATCCATTTCCCCTATAAATTATTCTTATTAATGTTTTATGCTAAAATACCTACACATTGCATTTCTTTTAGCACAGGGGGCAATTTCAATATTTCAAAAACTCTTATAAATCAAGCATGGTGTTGTAAAAATGAAGCAATTTGGCTGGAAAAGCAAAGCTAGGGTTCCTGTCTGACATTTGCATCAGAAAGTCAGCCAAGCTTCTGAGTGCATTAGCCCATAGAAACAACAGTCCTCTTAGGATAAACAAGCGCTCTGGGAGACAGGGTATTATCACAAAGAGGATTATTTATGCTAGTTCAAGAGACAAAAAACGGAGAAAAAATGTAATATCCTTCAGATCTTAAGGCTGCTGATCAAATAAAAATTTCAAAGTAAATTTTTTTTGAAAATTGGCTCTCAGAGTGCTTATGGTTTTAGTCAGAAAAGTAAGTGGGCAAAGGGACATAGGTATGAGACGGGTGAATGCTGAGCCCTACTGAAGCAGGCTTTTAGTTCTCTTAAGCACCAGCAGCCATCCTCCTTCATCCCAAACCTCGTTGGGAATGAAATCGTCTCTAGAGGGAAAAGAACCAAGCCTCACAAATACTCACCGAGGGCCACACTCATTGGCAGCGCAGATCAGAGGCCCACAGGCAAGAAAGACTGCATTCCCCAGGTCACAGAAACACACTCCTTCAGGATGTTTACACAGCAACTCTGAGGTCACACCTCATCCTGAGGATAAATTGCACGACCAAGGGGTCTAAGCCAAATTCCTAAGCTTCAAAAATAAAATGTACCTTTAGATCCAAAATGCAAATAAATAAATAAATAAATAAATAAATAAATAAATAAATAAATAAAATTACTTTGTTTAAAATGTGAAAATTATAATTATAATGTGAATTTTTCACTCTTTTTTAAATAAAGGCATAGTTTCTACTTAAATCGTAAATCTATAAAGAAATTCAAACCCAAGTAGACAGAATAGGGAGGGGAAGAAATAAATGCTCTCTATTACAAACAACAGTTATTATTTGCTGCTATATTTTATAACTTGGGCAAACTCAAAATTACTTGAGAAATCACAGTCTAATTGTAAAACACATCAAATTTATTTGAATCATGGCTTCGGATTTCAGGTCTGTGTGTCATGTATAAATGCTACAGCAGCACGAAGATGCATGACGTCTCCTTGCCTCTGTTCTGTGTCTGTCCACGGAAATAACAAATATATCATATTCTGAGTTTGGAAGGATTACAGTCTATCATTTTATCATAATGTCAGGTACATATTACATATTCATTCACCAAAGTTACTATATTGGAGTGTAAAGGAAAGGAATGGAATGGAGTGGAGGGGGATGGGATGGGATGGGATGGGATGGGGTAGGGTGGGGGGGGGTGGGGTGGGGTGGGGTGGGATGGGATGGAACTCAGCTTCACTAGCTCTAATCCAAATATCCAAAATCTAAAATGAACATGAAATTTACAACATTTTCAACACTGATATGGCATTCAGAATGTTTCAGATTTTTAAAGCATTTCAGATTTTGATTTTCAGATTAGTATTTCTCAGCCAGTAAAGTCTATAATATTCTAAAATTGAAGCATCTCTGAAATCTGTGCCATTTCTTACCTCAGGCATTTCAGATAAAGCATACCCGAACTGTAGTTTCTTGGAATGATATGTGGACTGTATGTAATGGATTTTAGTGAATGAGTGTTGTATTCACGTTGTGCGGGGCAGAGGTGCCTTTTGGAGAGACGATAATTCTGCAGGACAACATATGAATATTCTGTGTTGCAACACCAAAGGTAGCAGCCTTATAATAGGCAAAACTCTACCTTTGCACCAAACAATTTGGTTTGGCTGATGCTTACCTCTGAGAGACACTTCAGGCTCTTACTGTGGTGTCATTACCTCTCAAGGATTCTGACTCAGTGCAGTCTCCCGCTTTATGTTCCTGAAGTTTTATATTCTAAAGAATGATGCAATCTGTTACATTAATACATTAAAGTGGAAAACTAACAAGGGGTACTGCAGCGATAGAGGAAAACAGAATCAGTGATTTCTTTGAGGTGTTAAGACCACAATTTTTAGGGCCACTATGAGAATGCGATGAAAATTACACATGTCTAGCACATTGTAAATTCTTAGGAAATAATAGTTGATATTGTAAATAGTTAGTTTTTATAAATAACTGACTATAATAAATGTACCTAGCTAGACAAAGTGGTGCGCACCTTTGCCCAGCACTATGAAAGTTTGCCAAGAGTTTGGACATCACTTGAATTCAAACCCCAAACTGAATTCAAACCCAGCCTCAACTTCATAAGAAGATCCTGTCTTAGAAAAGAGCAAAAGAAAATAAAATAGATTGTGTCCATTTTTTATTCAGGCAAATATGACATTAGTTTTAGTATTATGGCTAATGAAAGCTTTAGTCAACATGTACAATAAATGAACCATGTCACTTAGGATAAAATAGCAGAGACCAAAAATATTGTAAACAAAGAAAGAATCAGACCCAATGAGAAAACTGAGATAGTGATAGTAAGTCATAAAAGGGCTTGTTTTGCTTGTTGACCAAGAACAAGAAAAGCAGGTGAGTTATGTCAAAGGAACAGAAATGGGACAAGTATAATCCCTACAGCCTATTTCTTCATTCCTGTTCTTCATTCCATTTTCCAATTTCTTATGTGCCGTGAAGCCATATTTACAAATGGTTTATATTTTTTTTCCTTTTGTATTAGAGATGATAATCAAAAAATGCTTAATTATTTCAAAAACTGATAAATCTGCCCATGATATGGGGGTATTTTGAAAATCTCTTCCCTTCCTGACACAGGCTCTGGGTTTGCTAGGTTACTATGTATTTGCCAGACATGGTCTGCTATAGAATGAATTTCCCTGTGTATGCTGGAAACCGAATACCCAATGGTACTACATTTAGAAAGGGTCTTCAAGATGACAGTTAGCACTAAGTTTGGAGCCTCATCTAACAAGTGACAATAAGAAGATGGTCATTTGAAAAAAAAAAAAGAAGAAGAAGAAGAAGAAGAAGAAGATGGTCATTTGCAGGCCAAGAAAAAAATAATTTCACCAGAAGTCAACCATGTTGACATTTTGGTTTTGGATTTTTGATCTCTAGAACTGTGAAAAACAAATTCACATTTTTAAATTCACCAAGTCTGTGGTTTTCAGTTTGGTCAGCCAGAAGAGACTGAGTAAAAAGTTCACTCAAAAAGTTGGAATACATTTTAGACATTCTCAAAAACATGATCAATAAAACATTGAAAATGTAGATTTGATAAACTCCTAAAAACAATTTGCATAAAGGCTAAGTATATCTTGCTAATTAAATATTTTATTGAATTCTAAACACTAAAATTTATTTATTTATTTATTTATCTATTTATTTATTTATTTATTTATTTTGCCTTTTTGAGACAGGGTCTCACTATGCAGTTCAGGCTGGCCTTGAGCTCACTTTTGTAGCCCAGGCTGGTCTTGAACTCGCAACGATCCTCCTGCCTCAGCCTCCTAAGTGCTGGGATTACAGGCGTGCGCCACCACACCCGGCTCCAAACACTAAAATTTAAACATTTCTGGGCTGTCTGAGCATTTGTTACTCAACTGTTCACTGTTGATCACAGAAAGAAACTCTTCCGAAGATCACTTGCACTAGGTTCTGATTATTTTCACTTTCACTGAACAAAGGCATGAAGAGATAAAACAGGGCTATAGAAAGAGAATAAAAATAAAATAATGTGAGAAGTTAAATGCACTAATAAACTGAAAGTTCATTTTCTCAGTTGTCCAAGCATATTTACTATTCATATGGACATGATATTTTAAAATATATGTACATGAGTGTATGTATGTGCAACAATAGTTGAACTTAGCCAACCAATAAATTTTATCTCAAATACATTTTTTTTTTTTGTAAGAGTACTTAGAACCTTCTCTCAGTGATTTTCAAACTATAATACATTGTTATTGGCTATCCAGGAGGTGAGATGAGATGAAGAACAAATAGTACCATGTGATCTCACTTACATGTGGCATTTAAAGACTTGATCTCCCAGAAGCACAAAATAGGATGGTTGGTAGTTACCAGCTGGACTATGGTGGGGAAGTGGAAGGTGAAGAGGATATTGGCCAATGGAAGCAAACTCTCATACAGCAGAAACAAATTCAAAATATTTCTTACTCCTATCCCAACCTCCCTACCTCTCTGCAGTTAGTTGCCACAAAAGCTTATGAGACATCTTGCTTTGAGGGAAAACGTTAGGGTGAAAGAGAAATGTCAAGGTCAGCAGAATCTAATCAAATTGCACATACTAAGAAATGTAAAATAATTTTAAAATAAAAAAGCTATAAAATGAAATTAGACAAGCAAGTGAAAATGTGACAGGTTGAAGAGAAGTACATTGGATTATTTTAAAATAGTTGAGGCTGGTTGGTTTTTCCTTCCATGAACAGGGGAGGGGAGCCCAAACTGATTATTCTCGTCTAACTACGTCATAGTTATGCATCAGCATATTCCCTGGTATTCATGACATTACTAGCTCTAAAGAACTTTCTCTGGCATATAACTTTTACTATCATTTTCCTAGAGAGAGAACTCAAAAATTATTGTGTAAGCAGTTCCTTCAAACATATATTTATTTACCCTGAACAACTTTTAGACAATTTCATGGCTCGTGGACATCTGACCTCAAACTTCTGGCAAATTGCTAGGCCTTCTCCCATCATTTTGCTCCTCCATTTTTTATGATCTTGTCATCCCCACTTTTTCAGGGTTGAATTTATTCTGCGTGTAAATTTATATTGCTTGTGTTCTCAGGGTTGTTCTTGGAAACTGAAAATTCAGCTAACACTGATGTTTAAAACTGATGGAGACTTCAACTATCCAGGATCCAGAGGAGAGCCTTTGAAGCCTGTGTAATGAAGTAATTAAAAACAAATTGTGCTTGTTTTCAGGAGCTTAAAATCTAGCTACTACTCGCAATGATTTAATCTTTCTCCTGTTATGTCTCCTGTTATGTCTCCTCCCACAAGGTTGCTTATAAACTTTTGCCAGTGAACGGTACAGCTGCCAGTTTTCTGGTGGGTTGCAAAACAACATTATGACGCTAATATTTTCCTTCTCTTTTATGCCGAAAATCTAATGTGGTGATACATTGGTTATAAGTATCCTTCTATGCTCTGTTCAGTTAGGTGGCTTTAACAACCTCTCTCTGAATTTGTTATATGATCCCCTGAATGTGAATGATAAAGACTGCCCTTTGAGAATTGTTGCCATGACATAATGAGATACAGGTTAGTGCCCATACTTCCTTTTAATAATTAAGCCTTTCTGCTTCAGCAGAGCATATAGTATCTTGGTTATTAATTATGTTTCTTTCAGACACTAAGACCTTATGACTAAGTTATGGTCAGACATATGAAATAGATGAGATTTCTACTGATGGTTGGTGTCCTTAAAAGAAAATTTTGTTTGCTCTCTGCCATTTTTTCCCCACGAATTGGGAAACGCGCAAGGTATTGCTGAACCATCTTTGTCAAGCAAACGAACACACTGATGCTTGACAGAGAAATAAGAGAGAAAAAATCTGAATACTTCACAAACCTCATGGAGCTGAGGATGTTTAAAGGTCTACAAGTGTCCTTGCTTGTCCCCTTTGCTCAGGGCAACCTTTAGGTCTTGGTTCAAATATTGCTTTCCGTCTGACCATCCCCTGGTTCTGTAAGGCATTTAGACACTTACTGTACATAAGTTTACATAGTGGATCTTAACACTGATCACAACTCTGAAGTGCCTTGGCACCTCTCCTCCTTAAGATTCAAATGATGTCATTGTCCTATCCATTTTTCTCAGCCTTTTATTGGCATATAACACATTCTCGATAAATACTTTAAAATAAATAATGTTAATAGCATTATCATCCCTACAATGTACCATGCATAGTCTTATTGATTTATTTGTTTTTACCTGTAAAGATTCGTAACTCTAATCCACATATGTGAAATTAAACTTTAAATAACTTATCTGAGATTCCAGAGTCAGCAAACATAAAAAGATTGAAATCACAAAGCCTATGAAGTCAGTAGAAGGGCCTCCTTATGCTATTCTTTTGTTTCTATACATTAATTCTCCCTTTCTTCAGATTGTTTTTTCATTTTAAAGAGACAAAAGAATAATAAAAAGAATGCAGAATTTCAAAACAACATGATAGGAAATCAATAATAGTTATTACATTGCATATGATATCTTCAGAGTAGTTGTTCAGATTGCCAGATACAAACCTGCAAACCTGATCAAATAGTACAAGCACAAATAGTACAAGTACAAGCACTGTTCCATTCAACAAACGAATAGAAATTAGTAGTACAGTTTTCTTAGCTATCCTGTGTCCGTACACATGTCTTAATTTCCCCTTCTTTCTTTTCTCTTTTTCCTCTCCCAGGTGTTCCTTCCTTTTGAACAGTTTCTTTCCCTTTAACAGTATCTATTGTACCTGTTGGACCCTATTCACTCTATCAGTTTCTTACACTAGGAAAACAATGCAAGGTTTGCCCGTGTGAGTCTGACTTGTTTCACTTATGAATATGGTCTCTAGTTGCATCCATTTATATATAGAAGCCTTTAGTTCATTTTTATAGCTGAGTAGTACTTGAACTGATGGAGAAAATGGAAAAAAAAAGATGATTGTTATGCACCAATTTTGTCCTTCTTAGTGTGTCAGGCATAGACTGTAATAAAGTTCATGACCTCTGGCCCTCAAAATAGATATTTTATTCAAAGATGTGCAAAGAATATATATATGTGAGGGAGAAGTAGGAAGATGATTAAATATCTAAGAGATATTTCCACATCTCTCTTCTACTTTTCTGAAAATTCATAGACAAATGACGAAAGCCAAGGTTCTGCCCCATGATGGTAGCACAAAGCCTCCTTATCAAGATTTATTTCTGCCTTCAGTGGGATGATGAACTACCTAATCATAAAATTACTAGTATTTTTAATAAAAGAAAAGAATAGACTATGAGCTCGTGTTAGCATAGGTCTCAAAAGAAACAAAACAAGCCATTAAAATGGCTTTTGATGTCCTACCACTGAGAGATAAATTGACAATGGAAAAGCAGCAGAAGTATTGGATTATATTTGATTGATTCTGCCCAATTCAGTGTCTCAGGCAAACTTGCTCTCATATTAGGCAAAATTGCTCCAGGTGTTGGATGAGCACTGTCAACTGGATTGCACCCTCCTTGAAAGGTCATAGAGCATACCATAATTGCACATTGCTTGGCATGTAGATGAAAATGCCCAAACTATGTGAGTTTATGAAGCAGAGGTATCCCCCAAACCATGGCTAGATGAGAGCATTTTAGCAGCCTAAATATACACGGTCTTGCTTTGTGAATCACACACAGAAACACCAAGTAAAGCAGAAGTCAAAGAGATGGTCCCTCACCTATCCAATATTTGTTCCTTTTTATGCCTGTACATAATAACGTTATTTTCGTAATTCATTTAACAACATATCTGTTTGGATTATATGTGGGGAGAACAGTGCTTGCATTCACTGAAAGTGTAATAGGTGTCATGCTTTGAATGAGTAACTGTCCCCTATAATTTGAGTAAAGACTTTGGTTCCTAACCTGCCACACGCATAGCACTGTCAACAGCCATTATTATCATGGGCTAACCCTCCCAACAACTCTTAAGAGTTAGGTTCCAAAACAGCATGTGTCTAAACAACTGTAAATTCTGAAATCAAACTTCATTCCACCACTTCGTATCTGTAGCCTGTGGCTAATTTGTTAAATATTTTCCACTTCAGATCCTCCATAATTAAATTAGGAATCATACCTGTTTTTAAGACTGCCATAAGGATGGAAGTTAATGAATTGAATTTGCTGATTAACATTCTGGGAAAAAAATATTCCATCAAACGGGTGTCGTTATTGTTGAGAAAATCACATTGCCCTTGGAGTTCACTGTTTCATTTTCAGTTTTGAATGGTTGTTCAGAAGCTATTTATATTTTTAATAAAAACTCTGATTGTATGTTTATAATCTTCTATGATTAAAAGCATATACATCCATAATCCCCAGCCCCCAAACTTATATCCCTAAACCCCTAAGCAGCTTTTTCTTCTATATTACTTTTTATACTGCCCTATTTATTGGAGACATACCAGATGTTTGGAGAGTGGAAGGGTCACTTAAATTACTGTTCAATGTCAAACGTGGTAAATTACTCATCCTATACAAGCATGTTCTTAATGTTCTTAAGCATTTTGCATTACTGCTTCTTGTTTTAAAATCAAAGATGAAATCATTTGACATAACAGTTTTGATTTACAGGTTTTATGAGATTGACTTAAAACATTACCTATTTTTCCAGTTGAGAAAATTACCTTATCTGGTTTGAAGCTTACTGTATATTTAGAAAAGCACTTAATTATTCTGTAAGTCCCTTCTATTCTTAATTTAATGAAAAGTAACTGACATTTACTGATATAGCATGCCCCTTACCCTAAAATTTTAAAATTTTGGTAACATAAACTAGTTAGATATTGTAATAATCATTAAAGAAGAAGTCCAGGGAGACAGATTAGTGGCATAAGTTCCTGTCTGGCAAGTGCAAGGTCCTGAGTTCAATACTTGACGCAAAAAAAAAAAAGGATTGGTGAGGGTATATATCTTGCCTTATTCCCAATCTTACAGAGATCTCATTGAGTCTTTGGAGGCCAGGGATATAGCTCAGTGGCAAAAGTGCATGCCTGGTAAGTACAAGGTCCCAAGTTTGACTCCAAGTAGCAGAAAGAAAGAAAGAAAGAAAGAAAGAAAGAAAGAAAGAAAGAAAGAAAGAAAGAAAGAAAGAAAGAAAGAAAGAGCATCTACTTAGTTTCATTTTTTAACGTATTTAATATTTATTGCTACAAAGGCTAAATTAGCTACGAACCTATGACTGAGTACAATTTTACTATAAAGTTGTGTATTACTTTATATTCCTTTCAATTAGTTATAAGTAATTAACCAAGTTCAAACCTTCTAACTCAGTTATTTTTTATTTGTGTCTGTGTCAGTTTGCTTGCTTTGCTAATATAATTGACCAAATTTTGGTTTGCGGTTAGAACACCTGTGATGGAGTTGAAGCCCAGTCATTACTGAAGTTCTTACCAGCACTGATGTGGATTATAAGAAATCTGAATATTTTTCTGAACCTAGGATGCAAATAAATTAAAAAAGGTAGAATTCACTGTAAATCAACTTAAATATATTGCTGAATTGTGCTTAACAATGACTCTATAAATATTCACTGACTAGATGTTTATTAAGTGGAATGAAATATTGGTGGATAATGAGAATAGGAAAGTGTATAAATGAACAGCCCCAAACACCATCAGACTCCTCAATATGAGTAAGATCACAGGTGTCCCTCAGTTTTCTTTGTCTGAGGTTGAGTCAGTTAGGTGAAACGTACATTGGTCTCAGAAATTAAGGTCCAGATGCCAGGTCAAGGTCATACGGTACCCATCTCATGGTCTCCAGGCATTATATGAGACACTTTTCACATATGTTATGTATTTTATGATCTTCTCAAAAGTGCTTTAAGAATGCAAAGCAGACCTTGCTATATTCCTTTTAAAAAATGTGAATAGAATCCCCAGAGAAAAAACCATTTTACAATACAGCATTACTTGCAACTGGATGAGTAGTAACTAAGGTTCATCGGCCTCAACTTTTATAATTTAATCTTCCAGTAAATATATATGGGCACTTTCTTTTTCCATTATAACTTCTAGACCACTTATGTTCTCTCTACGCCACAGCTACCTTGTGTTTGTTCCAGATTATTCTAGCGTGAAGACTATTATTACCATTCCTTGCAGTTCTTGAACCTCTCACCTTCTGGTTGGTGACAACTCACTTACCACAGCCAGTTATTCTGATGGCTGTATCTGTACACTGGAATTTTCTCCTGTGGGGCTGTATAATTTTCATTCCATGAATGCTCACCCCTCTTTCACAAGCACCTCCTTTGTTTCCATTTTATTCTCTCTATTAGTCCAACCTTAAGCATCCAGTATTGCCAAGTTCTAAAAATCACTGATTTTATTTTCACTCATACCTTGGATCAAAATATTCAATAGTTCTATTCTTTCCTTCTCTATAGCCTATACTCTGCTGTCTCATTCTACTTTGTTGTGCCCTGTTCTGAATTTTAAGACAGAGATGGTTAAGGGTTTATAATATGCTCTATTGACACAAAGAGCTAAGAAATTACAGTTCTATCATACCAATACACTAGAGGATAAGCAGAACTCTCCTCATTTTATATGAACCTATGGTATGCCTTGTGGGGTTAACATACCCAATGTCAAAGCAATTAAAATGAATCATAACTTATACCCAGCTTTTCTCATGTGATAAAACTATGAAGAAAGGTAGTTTTGCTATTCCAGAAACCTCTACATTGCAATTCAAAAATAGACTTTATATATTAAATTTAATAGAGTTCTTTAGAAAAGTTATTTGCAGCTCATAAGTTCAAAATATATAGAGACTATGTCACTATTACTTAAGATAATGTATTCTCACGTTCTAATCCATAGGAATCATACTGATTCAAACTTTCAACATAGAAATTATTGTTAGGAACTTTAAATTCAAAGAAGCACACCACCTGGCTAGCAGTATTAATCAGAACAATTATGAATTAATGAGGCAGTATGCTAAGAAGATACAAACAGGGACTAAGATATTCATTTAACCCAGCCAGGAATAGGGTGAGAGCCAAATTGTGGAAGTTTCCAGACATGTTAGCATGCCTGAGATCATGAAAAAATGTAAAATAAATAAATAAATAAATAAAAGTAGTAGCTTTTTCTTATGGCTCTTAGCTAGATGTTCCCCCGTACTTTATAAATTCCTAGGTAGGACTTTCCTGGTGTAGCTATATCTAGGGTGAGTGAATGTAGATGTGAGATGTGTAAATGAGCTCTCTGTTATGGGCATGGATAATGAGAAGACCCACCCTCGGCGTGGGCAGCCCCAACCAATAGTTTTGCTGCCCTCATGAAATACAAAGGAAAAAAAGGAAGGCAGGCTGTTTGGTCCCACCTGCCCTCCCTGCCAGGCCACCCTGCCTTGGAGTCAGCCTGTTATGCACTGAAACCTCTGCAAGCTGTGAGCAAAGCAAGCCTTTCCTCCTCTAATTTGTGCATGTTAGGTCTTTCATCCCAGCAATAACAAAGCACTTGAGACACTCTTATTCTTGTGAACTTTCAATCCAGCCATCCTACTTGTGAGTCTTGCTAAATCTCTTCTCAGTCTCACACCAGGCCAGAGAACACTGCATATCTCGTATCACTGTTGCTCATTCCACAGACTTTAGAGGTGAGATGAACAGGGAAAGAAGAAAAATGGCAGGACAAAATCAGCAACCATCACTGAGTGATCCTGTGAGCAATCTTGCCTATCAGTCAGGGTCCTCCCGGGGCACCCTGTGCATTTCAGGTAGAGTTCTTTCAGTTTCAAGGGGCAAAGTTTGTGAAAAATAAGCTAAATATTGAAAGGTGAGGGTTGATATTATTATAAGAATATGAAAATTTCTGAAACCAAGGCATGTATGAACATGAAATAAAACACAGGGAATTTCACATCTAAGGCTAATTTATTTGCCTCTTGAAGGCCACACGATGTCTTTCACATTGTCTGGCCAGCTGATCTGCTCCCTTACTCAGCAGGTGCCTCCTCCTGAGTATTTCCATGCTAGAGACACAACACAGGTTCTTCCTCCAAGTCTGCTTCAGGAGACCTCAGGCACGAAGCAAGCCACTTACTCATTATATCTCTATGTTGATGAGCTAAATTTTTCAAGAGGAAAATGTTAACATTCCAAGTAATATGGTAGGTACCATAGAGAAAATAGCAAAACACAAGAAGATTTCTCTCCTCACAAAGTTCCCAGTGCAGTGTATACTAGAGAATAGATGCAGTGGTAACTTGGTACATGAATTCAATTCTCTCTCAATTCTGATCAGAGAGTTTGGGTGCTGTGGCGCAGGCCTGTAATCCAAGCATGTGGGAAGCAGGAAACAGCAGGATCACTATGAGTCCAAGCTGCTTAGTGAGACCCTGTACAAAAAAAAAAAAAAATTATAATCATAAACTAAACTTGACGTGAACTAAATCGGATTTCCCTATAAGGTTACCATTGCTCTAACCATTGAATTTCATACAATTCTCACTCAACCCAGCCTGAGACCAGAATCGTTGAAATAACTGAGTGGGTGAACTGAGTTGCCACTGTAATTTTCTCAAGAAATGATTCATTTATTTGTCAATTATTCCATTCTTTCAACAAAGGTTTATTGAGCATATTCTATGAACATGGTAGTGTGTTAAATACAAAATTAATAGAAACAAACATCTTTTTTGTTCTTAAGGAACTAGAACAAAAGGACTTATCTTATTTACAGGTAAATCCATCATGGATCAAGTAATTCCACGCCCACTATTAGATATTAACCACAACACCCTCCAGTTCTCTTTTTGTGCTGTTGGCAACAATCCTCAGTAGTACGCTGGCTCAGTTCAGCTGGGTGCTTTAAGTTTACCATTAGTTAATCCACCACATCACTCCATAGTGAGAAGTCTGGAGGGCGAGAAGACAGAAAGACCTTGAAATTGTAAGCTTGCTTAGTAGAGCCTGAGTTTAAAGCAATTGCAGGACTACAATGGCTAAAAAATAGATATTCGGTCACATATTACATTGGTGAGTTCATAGTACTGTATCATCATCTAACTTACACTTCACGTTATCAAAGAAGTCTAGAAAACTCATTAAACATGGAACAGTTGAGCAGGAATACAAAGGATGCACAGGCAAATTAACAAAAGGGGGAGGACATTCCAGGCAGAAGCTCACAAAGCTTGAAAAACAATCTAAGTACACTGGGAAGCAAAAGGTTCAACCACAGAGATACAGGAAAGGCTCTGTGACTGGCCTGCGGAGTATAAATGTGTGGATAAAAGAACTGTGGCTTACCAGGGCTTAATCATGCTATGTGTATTAGGGCAGAGAAAGGAATGGGAATACATTCCAAATTTTTAAAGACAAGAATCAATCATGACACCCTTCAGTTTATGCTTAGAAGATTGAACTTTGGCTGCAGCACTGAGTATGGACTACAATGAGCAGGGTTAACATTATTCAATTTGCTGTGTCATCTTGGCTGAATTATGGGGCCCAAGCAAGGCGTTCAAGCAAATAGCCATTTAGAGGTGTCCATGAAGGTTCTTTGTAAGTGTGATTGACATCTACAATCAGATGACTTTAAGTGAAGGTGATTACCCTCGGGGGATGAAGCTCATCTAATCTGTTGAAGCCTCTTATACAAAAACTATGGATTTTTAAAGAATAAGAAATGCTGTCTCATGACTACAACATGCTATAGAAATACTCTTACATCATTCCTGCTGATCATACCTACAGATTTCAAGATCAAAGTTTTCATGTAAGGCTGGACATGTAGCTCTGTGGTAGAGCACTTGCCTCACATACGTGAGGCCCTGGGTCTAAACCCTAGCACCACCACAAAAACTAAAAAGATACAAATTCAATATAAACTCTAGCTTGAAGTTCCAGCCTGCCAGCTGGCCTTCCCTATAAATTTCAGGTTTGTCAGCCCCATGAGCCAGTGAGTCAAGTACTTAAAATCAATCTATTTTTATAGAGATGAATATAAAAGTTTCTCTGGAGAGCTCTGACAACCCTGGCAGATACAGAGGGCAAAAGGACAATTTTGCAATCAACCCAGTAAGGGTTTATTGTTGTTTGGAGATTTTCTGGGATAGAGATGGAAGGAAGCTGCTAGATTCTCTTTTTTTTTTTTTTTAATTTTATTTATTTATTTTCTTGTTTCAGAACCTTTGTTTGTTTATTCACTCATTTTTATGGCCGGCTCAGCCCGCCATGAGGGCAGGGCTGGCACAGCATGTGGTGCCGGGCATTGAACCACGGTCCCTGAAGCTGCCCAAGCTTTCCTAAGCAGGCTCTTCAGACCACTGAGCCATCCTGCCAGGCCCCATAGCTGCCAGATTCTAAGGGAGCTAAAAGATAAAACCAACAGAATTTGTGTTGAGTGGAATCTAGAAGGAGGTTAGGCAAGAGGGAACTAAGGAAAGTTGCGGAGCCTTTGTTTCAAGGCTACAGTGACACTCATCAAACCAAGTGCTAGTTTGCATTCAGAGATTCCACCAAGAATCCTAAGATGATGAGACTATGTCAGTCTAGAACTCAGAGGAAAATATGGGCTAGAGACAGTGTGTCATCTACATCACCAACATCATCCAGATGTCACCCAGATACAGTCAGTGTCATCCAGATATAATCAGTGTTATCCAGACATAGTCAAGGTCATCTAGATACCATGAAGGGCATCTTAATACATGCAATGATGGAAGTCACTGATGTAGAGGGAGGTAACTGGGCAGGGAGCAGAGGAGACGGACAGGACCAAGCTGAAGAAGACTTCAGCCATGAGTGGTCAGCCATCTTTATTCATCCTTATTTCTCTATGCTGGGCACCATAGGAATCACAAGTTCATCTTTATAAGAGTCTGTGCTATGCTGAAGGCAATTTTATCTAAAACTCAGAACTGAGTGTGCTATGCAGACATCGTACTACGGGTCAATTGTACCAAGATTCCAATGTTTTCTCTTCTTAAATATTCCACAGATAATGGACTTTTAATGAATTTGAGCTTTCATAAAGCACTTATCAACCACATTTGCTTGCATGGATCCACATTTTTTGAGCATGTGCTTTCACTGGAGAAGTTGAGGAAGCCAGGCGTGGTGATGCACACCTATAATCCCAGTACTTGGGAGTCTGAGGCAGGAGGATTACCAATCTGAGCCCAGAGTGAACAACTGGGCGACTGTGCAAGAACTGGTCCCAAAATGTAAAATATATAATATTTTACATATATATATATATATATATATATATATATATATATATATACAGAAATGTAGCTGTCTAGGAAAGCCCTCTGATCACTCCCTAATAATGAAGAAATAAAAGCTAAGAACTGTTTGTCTACCTCTCTTAGAATTATTTTATGTCCTAAGGATTTGTGATATCACTTATAGTGCATTTTATCATAAATATATATCCTTTATTTTTGAAAGATGTTATAGTCCTTAGGATTCTCACTGTATGTTCAACAACAAAGAATGGCATGAAATCTTAGAACTGTATTATCGATTTTACTGTAGCTATTATGTTTACTTCCAACAAAGTACAAATATTTGGGCAGCTCTCAAAATTCCACTTCCACAGTTGCAACTACATTTTAAAATGATAACTGATTTCAAATTCACATGAAAACTCTCTATCTTAGCTTTTCTTTTTCACACTTTATTTTGTTGCAATTCGTGTCTATTCATATCATGAATCTTCTGACATGCCTCATATAGCCCTTTTCAGTACTCTCATCTCCTAAATTTTATATTAGAATTAAAAGCAAGGTACCCACCATCAAAAAAAAAAAAAAAAAAATCCCACTTCCAACCTTTTATCCATAAGACATTTGAACAAATACAAAAAGCCATAACTTATATCCAACTTATATATAAATTTTTCCATGAAAAGTTTCTACCAATAGTAACATTTTTATCTGGAATTGATGAATTCTATCAAGAAAGTCCTTTCCTGCTGGTCTCAGCTGACTGTCCCCTGTGCTGCAGAGAACAGGTATGATGGCACAACTACCTCCTACCATCAGAATTCATGAGTTTGGTGCTGACAGTGGAAAGGCAGTGTGTCCTTGCCAGCCTGTCAGCATCCAAGAGAAATAGCAGGCGATCTGAAGGCATGCATTATGTTCTCGGCCAGCCTGAAGTATGTTAAAGACCTGCCGAGAGTGATCTCTGCTAACAACCTTTCCTCAATCTGTTCAGAGCTGTCCATTCTACATCTCCATTTAAGGCTACTGAAAATTCCCTTTCCAAAGTGCATCAACGGTTTTCAAAGCATACAGGGAGAGAAAACTGCAGTGGGCACCTTCTAAAGAAAACAAAATTAAAGAACATCTTTAAAAAAATGAAAAGCAGGACCAGCTTTGATGTAACACATGCACTGGCTATGTCAAGCAAAATGTTATCAAAGGAGTAACATGAAATCATTCCTGGAGGAATACATATTTTGATGTCCAACTGTCCTTGTCTTACATGAGAGTATTTGTTTAAGAGAAAAATTCTCTTTGACCCAGAAATGACAAATATACAAAATTAAATCAAGCAACAAGGCCTTAGAATAGGGGATTTTGAATCCTTTGGTGAAAATCAATTCAAACAAACTGGCCAGGAGATGCTTTCTTAAGCAACCCCAATTTGTAAGCTGAAAACAAAATCATTTCTCTCGGTCCTCTGAGAAAATGTCAAGAGTAGAAGTTCAATGGTGAATATCCCTTCAATATCTGGAAGACTGCTAAAAGCCACTGCTTCAACAGAGAAAAATAATATCTTTTCTCTTGACTAAGAATTTAAAAGTGATTTCCTCTCTCTCTCTCTCTCTCTCTCTCTCTCTCTCTCTCTCTCTCTCTCTCTCTCTCTCTCCTCTAAAAAGTGATAGTAAAACAATTCTTGTTAAAGACCCAAGATAACAATGCAGAGCTTCCATTTTTCTCTTTTGCCTGAGCTCCACATGTGAGAACTTTTGCACATACCAAAGAAATCTCATCCTGATTACCACCAAAAAAACAATGCTTAGATATGCAAATATAATAGCAGCTAGATAACAAAGATGCCCTTTTCTTTCAATGAGTAGCACCACCCTAGTCCCAGCAGGCTCTGGATCTATTTCGCTGACTATGGCTGCCAATGTAGACGCACCTTACACTCCACCCAGTGGCCTCACTGCCCTCTGCAAACTTTGATCTGGAGATGTTTTCCCAAAGGAAAAACGATGCCAAGACAGATATTTCCTCCTTCTTTTCTTTCCTTCTTTCTTTTCTCTAAAAACCAATTCCTTCTGGCTTCTGTTCATCCAGAAGGTGTTCCTCTTCCAAAAGGAGACCCATCTGTCTAAAGAAAAAAGGAGAAAGTAAATTATCTTCCTTTCCCTGGGAAACTCCAGAAGGAACTGTGGAATCTCATCTCTGGCTGAGGTCTGGAGCTGAGGGAGGGAAACCAGCCTCAGCTCTGTGACAGGGCTTCTGACAACCTCAAGCAGGCAGACCACCCAAGAGAGCAAATGGAAGCTGACTTTGCTATAACAGGAGAGGAGGAGGCAGGGGTGGGGCTCCCAAAAAAATCTCATTCAGGAAGAATGGTAGCACGGACAAGTAGGAGCACTCCCACTCATGTTTGTTATATGTTATGATTTTACATTTATTTCACCCTCAGATGCAGTGGCGGGTATCAATTTATGTCCATCTTCATAGTTCTCCACTCTGCCTATTATAACTCAGTACAAGCCACCCCAGACATGTCACCAGATCTGAAAAGCTGAAGTCATTTTATGTTATCAAATTCATAATATCAGATGAAGAAGCAACAAAATGTGATTAGAAAAATGTTGTTCTATTTTTAATATTCTTATTAAAAAGCTGAAGGGATAGAATGATGGTCTTCTTCCAATAGCAAATGTAGGTACACATTGAACGTATATATGAAATTTCATCAGCAGGTGAAAGCCCAACCAAAGAAAATGAAACCTGAGCCAACGAGGCCAGATATCTTCCTACGCTAGAACACAGAGTATACTTCCTCCACCTACTGGCTCCAAAACAAGCAGCAAGGAGCAATAGACCAGGTGAGTCAAACAGATGTCCTTGTAAGTGTTGGCAGAATGGGGTCCTTCTTGTGCCCCCTCATGATGAGTTCATGGCCAGCACTGCATCTCAAGAACCACCTCTCTGGACTGGTAATGACAATCTACTTGCTCATCACCCTCAAACCAGGGAAAATCACTTTGTAGTGAACTTCCCTCTCCCCGTGCATGGATCCTCCTGGGATATCCAAACGCTATATCCAGGGCTGGTCTTCACCCTCTGCAGACTTGAACTTGATAGAGTAAGACCTATGCTTATTCATCCAAGGGCACAGAGCTAAGCTGGAAAATGGCCCTAGCTGACCTTCACTGATCTTTCTGCTGTAAATTAAGAAATTGTACTGAAGCCACTTAGGCAAGGATGAGAGTCATAATGCCTGAAGCCGGATTGCCTGAGTATAGAACCCCACAGCACACTTTACAGATTCTAGTCACACAATTTGTATCTCTTTCTCGGCGGTACAAGAGAAAATTACAGAAGTTAATACTCAGAGCCATAAAGCCAAATGACTGAAGTTAGACTTTAATTACCTTAAGCAAGGATCCAGGAAAATGTCAGGTACAGAGTGAGCATTTGCTAAAAGGTCGCAGTTAATATTATACACTTGTTCCTCACTGGTGCTTCAGCTTGTAATTCTTATCCCATTTTACAGATGTTACTGAGATCTAGGTCAGTGAAAGATGTTGTCTAAGTCACATACTGTATGAAGAAGCAGATTTGTCTGACGTGAAACTCTACCGGGCTGACTATCTTTTCCTTTCTCACGTTATCCGTGCCCTCAAAATTGCAATGAATGAACACAAAAGCCAAAGTAAAGCTTGGAGTACACAGCATTTGTCACGTGTTTTAGGAGATACGAATATGGCAAGCCCGATGCTTTGCTAGGCTTCCTCATCAGCTTCGCCTGCATCTCCGCTGTCTCTTCACGCTCTCTTCCTTCTTCCCTTTCTCTCTAATGACAAAATGATCTGACACAAGACAAAATGCAAATTATGTGCTATTGCCTTAAATTGTTCCAGTCCATTTAGCTCACCCTGAGTATTCATTACTGCTAATTATTGTAACAGATTTTTATTATTCATAATTATTTTTCATGTTGTAATGATCATAAATTTTTCAAAATCTGACCATCACGAGTCACAATGTATGCTTGTCAGAGAATCCTTTTCTTTTTTTTCTTAAAGAACATTTAGATGTTCATGATCATCAGTGTGTTTGTAGATTATTATTATTATTCATATCCAATAAAGCCCTTTTGAGATTTGCTGAGTGCAGTAATTCTCAAGGCTAAGGATAAACTGACGCTCTGCTTAATTTTA
>PVJA010000481.1:0-145287 GCA_004027025.1 Myocastor coypus
TCAAGGAGATTATGGGACCTCAGAGGAAAGGGATGAATGAACTGCAGTGCGTCTAAGGAGAGTCACCCAGAGAAAAACATTCTCTCAGGCTTTCACAGAAAGCAAAATGGCCAAGCATTGGCCGTGACTCGTCCCGAAGGCTAACACTAACAACAGTTCTACAAAGTACTGTCTATGGTCTCAAATTTAATCCTGAGGGATTTGACCCTGGAAGATACACACACACACACACAAAAAAAAGGAATGTTTAGTTATACAGGTCTTGCTTCGACTTGCCCTTGACCACCCAGCAACAACAACAAAAAAAAATCCTTAATTACAATGCATGGAACGCAGAGCTAGATGGGTGAGATGAGCTTTAGGAGGCTTAGATTCAATAGCCTCCAACATCACAAGCTTCACTGGTGGCACACTGCAATTGCAAAACCTTTGACTATATATGTATCTGCTTCCTCTTAGTCCAAAGAGAAGTACATTATGTCCTTTTTTTTTTTTTTCTTTCTTTCTTTCTTTTTTCTATGCAACATCAATAGGGAGGTGGGTCCTGCCCTCACACTGCACTCTTATAGAATGATTGTGGGGACAATATGCAATATGTCAACTTTCAAAGAAAAGAAGGGGGAAAAGAAAAAAAAAAGTAATGTGGATTTAGAAAGGTTAATGTTTAATTGTTTGATCAACCTTATATACCTATATGTATTAATCTAAACTGATCCGATGATGAAAATATGTAATATAACCATTGTTAAATTTAAACAATAAAAAAATTGAAAAAAAAAATAAAATCAGTTAAAATATAAATGTGCCTACAGTGGAATCAGTGATATGATACTGATCCCCTACTAGTTTTATAGAACTTATAGAGTTCCAGTTTGAGTGAAGTTTGTCCTCTATGGTTTTGTAGATATATGGCTCACATTTCTCCAGTTTCCTTGAATCTATTTCTTTCATTTGAAGTACAGAGAAAGACATTTTTAGCTTTCATAGGATCTAATGATTATTAGGTTCTCACTAGGTCAGTGGTTCTCAACCTTTCTAATGCCATGATCCTGCAATACAGTTCCTCATGTTGCGGTGACCCAAAACCAAAAAATAATTTTGGTGGCTACTTCGAAACTGTAATTTTGCTAAAGTTATGATTCGGAATGGCTTTTGGTGACCCCTGTGTTTTGGTCATTTGACCCCTGCTGGGGTCACGACTCACAGGTTGAGAACTGCAGCGCTAGGTTATTACTTAAAACCAGATTTTGGAGAAGTAATATCACCTAAAATGCAGTCTTTACAATTTAAACATATTTTGCAATCCTCATCCTTAATTTATTTGAGAATAGCACATTTTTATTTGATGACTGCTGGCAAGTTTCATTAGGCTGTCTGCTAAGTTTCTCAGATTTTCATGTACATCTATTACTCTTCCAACATGCAGACCAATGCATATTTTAAATTTTAGTAATTAATAATGAAGATCAGACCTGGAGTTCAGACAAGGCAAAGCTATAGGTGGAACACTGTGTGGGGAAGGTAGCCCATAGCCTGTAGGGAGGCAGACTGAGTGTGGGGGTGAACAGAAGTGAGGTGCAGTGAGGCCAGCCATGGGGTGCTGGGACCAGTGGTTGAGTATCGAAGGGAGCTACTTGCTCAGGTTGGGTACTGGGCACTCTCTTTACATCCATAAACAGATTAAAGACTTCTATGGGATCTTTCTTGATTCCTTAAAGGATTATATAGAATATTTTAAGAAGTATCAATTGTGATGAATTATTCCTACAGTTACCCAAGTTGTAATTGTGGACATTTAGAAGCCTGACATAATTTGCTTTACATCTCTTTCCACTTGCAAAAGACTATATATATCATTTAAAAAGAAATAAAAATGAGGATGGCTTGTTTCAAACACTTTCACAAAATATTTTCTTGGAGGATCTAGGAAGTATGAAGAAGTAAAGAAATTAGAATTTTTGAATGCTAAACAGTCAATGACAAATTTATCACCAAAGAAACTCAGTCAAAAATACCTGACACTGCATGTGGATATGGCTGTCATTTGTGAGGTATAAAAGTTCTGTCTTAGTTACTCTTCTCTCATTGCTGAGACAAATAACCAACGCCCAAGATGAAGGAAAGAAAGGTTTATTTAGTACATGGCAGAGAGCAGCAGTTCATAGTGGTAGAACAGCAACAATGGCAACCAAGACAAAAAGAGTCTGTTCTTCCGTCTCTCTTACATTATATGCAGGCTTTCTGTCTCAGGATATCTGCCTCAGACCACACCCATGATCCCAGCAGTACTCAGACCCATAATCCCAGTGGATTATGAGTTAAGCTAAACTCTCGAAGTCCCTGCTCCATGACTGCATGTGGCTTTGGGGGGACAACTAGACACAAATCATAATTCTCTTATTGATCACACTTGACCGGGATTAGGAAATCACCAGACTGGGAATCAGCCTTCTCTGGCTTGGCTCTTGCTTTGCTGTTAAATCTGGGAATGCAGCTAATGTCTACGCTGTGTTTTACCTATCTATCTCACCAGAGATTATGAATATCATTTGCAGTGATGAATGAGAAGGTTTCTTGAAAATGGAAATTTTTGTAGCAGTATAATACAGGCTTGAGTTTCCTTAGCAAATGGATTCTTTCCCCTGTTATGGTTGTAATCTGTTGAGAACATTTATTTAATTAACAGATACATCATTTATCCACAAAGAGGAGTGTTGCTAGTGCAGAAGCTTAGGCAGCCAGAGTCACAGCCTGGGGCACTTCCTCAGGGTCCTTCGCTGAGCTCTGGGCTGCTGGCTCAGGCCTTTCTTTCATTTTGCATGACCAGCCTCTTGCTTAGGGGAGCTGCTGTTTTTTCTTCTGGAGAGTCAAGAGATGTGACCTAGCTTTTGTGTATCCCCGTTACTTCCTTAATAGTTATGCATAAACTTATTTATATGTGGGCTTTGTATTAATCTGGATACCTATAGTTTTTTTTTTTTTTTTTTTTTTTTTTCAGGTTCAACCCTATAAAGAGTTGCATCCAAAAAGAAGCAAGAAAGCACACAGCTTTGCAGAGTTCAGCTAGGTTCAGATAAATTACATAAATACATGCCATGAGAGAGTGAGCTCAGGTGCTGCCCTTACACAGCCAAACCATAACAAGGAGGAATGTTTGGCTTTTCCCTAACCAGAGTTCAAAAGTGGGCCAGGTGGGCATGGGAATGTACTTTCAAGGCTGTTGGCACTGTAATTCAAGAGAGATGACAGTAAGTTCTTACTGGGGCCAAGTCAAAGCAATATCCAGAACCATGCAGTAAAATGAGGATTGGTGTGTTTCAAAATCCTACATTTAGATTTGAGGCTGTAGATGAGCAATAGGGTAATTGATGGGTAAACCCCTAGGTTTCTCCACCAATCATACACACACACACAGAGAGAGAGAGAGAGAGAGAGAGAGAGAGAGAGAGACAGAGAGAGACAGAGACAGAGACAGAGACAGAGACAGAGAGACAGAGACAGACAGAGAGACAGAGAGACAGAGACAGACAGAGAGACAGAGAGACAGACAGAGACAGACAGAATGGGACAGAGGGAAAGAGATAGAGACAGAGATATACAGAGAGACAGACACACACAGAGACAGAGACATAGACACAGAGAGAGATAGGTCCATTGACCTTATATTAAAAGGCCTTTGAGAAATTCTTTTGAGCTTCAGGAGACACTGATAGGCAGGCGAATCTTCTGTGTGTTTTTAATAGGAGGGGGACACTCAAGAATCACTGATAGAGATGACTAAACAATCTGAGGAGGTAATGATACCAAGACCCCAAGAGAAATATTCCAGCTCTGTTTCTCTTATCCCTTTCTCCTGTACTTTTGTCCTGTTCCTCCCATCTCCTGGTGAGACCACACAGAGGAGGCTTTGGGGATGGACTGACTTACTCTCTTACGGTGAATCATTTTGTTCTGGAAAAGTAGGTCAAAGAATAATCAAATACTTGAAGTGAATAAACATGTGCCTATACACATCCTGATGGTAAAAACTCTATCTTGTAAGTGAGCCCTAGATATTATCCCCTTCCTATCATACATGCCACCAACAGACAAGAGTTTTTCATCTTGATATTGACATGTGCTCGAAAAAGTTTAGATTCAAGTGAAGATGAAAACACTTGAGGGATTCAGCGCAGGGCAGCCCCCACCTGCATAAGGCATGTTGTTCTCACACACACTGGAAGCACTTCAAATGAAGCCTTCGGTGTGAATCCCACCTCTATACATCCAGCAAAGAAGTGCTATGCAAAGAATCTCAACTTCTCACTTGAACCGTTGCTGTGTGGTCTGCCCTGTGTGAACTCAGGTGGTCCATTCCAGGCAGCAATGTAGTGGAAATCAAGGGACAAAGTGATAGTGAGCTGTGGTGTCAACTTTTTTTTTTTTGTCTTTTTGAGACAGGGTCTCGCTATGCAGTTGAGGCTGGCCTTGAGCTCACTTTTGTAGCCCAGGCTGGTCTCGAACTCGCACCGATCCTCCTGGTTCAGCCTCCCGAGTGCTGGGATTACAGGCATGTGCCACCATGCCCGGCTGTGGTGTCAACTTAAATGAGACACAACTGGCTTGCCTGGAATTAGGGCCTATGGTCCTGCCATCAGGGCATGTGCTACTGCATCAAGTCCACTGGTAGGAATTAGCTAGGTCTGGGTGGCACCATCCAACGGTGGGCAGCCAGATAGTGCAGAGGAAAGCAGGAAAAAGACTTGCTGTTGTTTCTGTTTCCTTGGTGTTTCAGCTTCCTCCTCTGCTTCTGATTCTGCCTGTGCCCATGCCCATGTGGCTGCTTTTGCTTCCACTGCCTTTTTGTCTTTGATGCTGCTGTTGCTACTCCTGTTTCTGCCCCTGCTCCTGCTGAGGTTACTTCTTTATAGATTCTGCAGGTGGCCACAGATAAGGGAATTCCCTAGTTTATATCTACACTCATGCATGCATATCAGCCTTGATCTCTAGGGAAGCTCCGTTCTCTGGTGGCTTCAGCAGCTAGGGGAAATTTCCTCAGGAGACCTCTGTTTGGAGTTATTATAGGGAGCCAGTCACACACATAGGCTCAGTGGTGCCTGGCCTTCCGTGAGACATAGGACTTCATCTGAGTTTGGACACACAGGATCAGATGTGAATCCACAGGGGCTACCAGAACAGTTCTGAACTCCTTAAAGGAGCTCTAGAATTGACCAGTGTTTGAGGCCTCTTCTAGGCTGAGCTGATCCGCAGAACTGTTAACAGGCTTAGGGGATTGCTGATCGCCAATCAGGCCTCTCCTATAAACACAATGAAGTCTGTGCTTGGGCTACTATTGAGGGAACATGAATAAGGGGAAGGACTATAGAGTATTCTTGAGAGAACAACTTCAGCCTTGATCCAACTTTCTTTTTTGAATACCTTATTTTATAAAAATCTCAGGCTGAGACCATAGTGCAGGAGTAGAGCACATATCTAGCATGTGTAAGGCCCTGGGCCTGATGCTGAATAAAAGAAAAACAAAGAAGCCAAATGGAGTGACACAGACCTATAATCCCAGCAACTTCAAAGACTAAAGCAGGAAGATTTCAAGTTTGGGGCTAGCCTGGGTAACTATTTTAGCAAGACTCTGTATCAAAGGGCAAAAAAAGGGTGCTGAGAATGTAGGTCAGAGGTAGTGAGTGTTATTTACCTAGCATAGCAGGGCCAGCAACACTCCCTCAATCCAAAGAAAACACCTGTTTATCATGGAACTGTTTTCAGCTCTTACACTTAAGCATGGGAATGCCAAACCCTTATTGTTTAGCTAGGGAATGTTGCAGAGTGAAGTTAACCTTTTATCACATTTAGATGACATAGGCGGATGAGTCTAGGGCCTGGGAAAGTTTCCCAGCTCCACCTGGGATCTGACTCATCCTCGCCTGTTAACACCTGTCTGGCATGATTTCTGATCTCTTTGTGCACTGATTGAAAGGCAGCCTCTCCCCACCGTGCCCCCATGTGCAGGCATGTGCCTCTTATTACGAAGCAGGAGCGCCGCCTCTCCTGGTCTCTCCTCAGAACACTTACCTTGCTCAGTCCCCTGCATTTACACATCTATGAGGAAGAATGGAATGTAGTGTTTCTCCAAGGCATGAAGTAAGAAAGGCACTCCAAACTTGCTTTTCCTGTCTTTGTTTTGCTTTCAGGAACTAAACCAGAAAATAAAACCTATGATTTGTTTGGACCAGTGCATTAAGAATTGATTATGCTTCAATTCTTAAATTCTGTTAAAAAATGTAATATTTTTTATTGTTTAAATTTAACAATGGTTAGATTACATACTTTCATCATCAGATCAGTTTAGATTAATACATATAGGTATATAAGATTGATCAAACAATTAAACATTAACCCTTCTAAATCAACATTACTTTTTTTTTTCTTTTCCCCTTTCCTTTCTTTGAAAGTTGACATATTGCATATTGTCCTCACAATCGTTCTACAGAGTACAATGTATGGGCATGACCCACCTCCCTGACACTAACAACAGTTCTGCTAAAAAATTGATGATGACTTGATTCTAGTAATGCTTTATTCCACATTTGACCATTCCTTTAGCCTTGTACTTGACATAAATGACTGTTAATTACTAATTCTAAATTCATTTGAAGTCTATAAAACAGTACCACTCTTCAGACACTTCAGTGAAATTACCTTTATCACCATAAAATTTTAAAAGACTTTCAATATCTTTTCTGAATTGTTACTGTGACTTACCACTTCACCTTTTTTTGACTGATTTATCCTTACAGGTATTTTGAAGAGACTCTGAAACTGACTGTAAAGTGGTAAAGGAGTTTGTTAGTTATTCAATCATCAACATGTTTATTAGGCATCTACTCTGCTACACTGTGTTCTGCCTGTCAGGAATATACCAGTAGGTAAAACAGAGTTCCTCTCATTTAGTGGAAGATGGAAGTGAAGAAGAAGAAAAAGAAGAAGAAGAAGAAGAAGGAGAAGAAGAAGAAGAAGAAGAAGAAGAAGAAGAAGAAGAAGAAGAAGAAGAAGAAGAAGAAGAAGAAGAAGAGGAGGAGGAGGAGGAGGAGGAGGAGGAGGAGAAGGAGAAGAAGAAGAAGAAGAAGAAGAAGAAGAAGAAGAAGAAGAAGAAGAAGAAGAAGAAGAAGAAGAAGAAAAAGAAAGAGGAGGAGGAGAATGATTTGTTCTTTATGTGAAAAGTGCTGTGGAGGAAAGTAAATCAGGGCAAGATGTGTAGGCTGTTTGATGAGAAACAGGAAAAGCATCCAGTTTTAAATATTGCATGGGAAGGTCATGCTGAGAAAGAGGTGTGAGAGGAAAGACTTGATGGAGGGGAAGGAGTGCATCACACATATCCTGGAAAGTCAGAGGGAGCAGTGGATGTAGAGGTCCTGAGGTAGGAGGGGCCCAGAATGTTGAAAACCAGGTCCATGAGAACATCGGCCTGTGCCTGGTAGTGCTGCCTCAGTGCCAGGCAACATTACTAAAGCTTTGCTTTCACTGCCTCAATGGACCCTCCAGGTCTTCCTTCTTCCTCATTCACTGATGAAGAAACAGGTCTAGACCGGTGTAACACATGGAACCCAGGCAGTCTGGCCCCGGAGTGCTTTGTTTAGACCCTCTTCTCTGCTGCTGCATCTCATTCCTTGGAGATGGAGAGAGTATTGATCATTTTATTACATTGTACCACTGCTATCAGAAGAAAATATTTTTCTTCACAATGATGTAAGTTGTGCTTGTCTTGAACAGTTGGCTTATTTCAATCTAAAGAATATTATGATCTTTGACAATTGTTGATCATGACTTTATGCAGGCCACTGAATATTTTTAAAATTTTTATTTTATCGCTACATTCTCTCTCTCTATATATATGTATATATATATATATAGTAGATGTAGATATAGGTATAGATACAGATATAGATGGAGTTTGCACCTACACATTATATTTCCTCCCCTTCCTTTAACTTCCCTCTTTCTCTACAAAACTACAAAAGCTTTGTTTCCATTTTCCCCCTCTATTCCTTTTTTTTTTTTTTTTTTTTGGCTTGCTCCTTCTTTCCTTTTATCCTCACCATGCTATGCTTGTTCCCCTTATTGTTTGAACACTCTTCTTCTTTCACAATATGTGTTAGACATTTTGATCCTCATTTACACTTCTAGTTTCTCACACCAGAGAAACCATATGGTATTTATTCAAGTGTGTATTTATTTTACTTAAGAGCATGGTCTCAAGGTGCATCCGTGGAACTAGAAATGTCCCAAACTTTTCCTTCTTTATGAGAATAGTACTCCATTGCATTAAAAAAAAACCACATCTTCTTTATCCATAAATCAATTGATGTACATTTGGGCTGTTTCTAAGATCTGGCTATTAAAAACTCTGCCTTATAAACATGGGTGTGCATATATTGCTGTGGTATGATGCTTTCAATTCTTTCAGAAAGATATCAGTAAAGGGAACAGTTGGGCATAAGGAAACTTCTAATCCTAGATTTCTGAGGAATCTCCACACTGATTGCCATAGTGATTGCTCCGGTCTATGGTCCCACCATATCCCTGCCTGCATGTGTTGATAATAGCCATTCTTTCTGGAGGGAGATGTAATCTCAGCATTGTTGTAATTTGCAGTTCTTGAATGTCCATTGGTCCCTGACTATTTGAAGGCTTATTCATTTCTTTTTTCTTTCATGTTATTGTATATATCATATAATCACATTGGTCATTATATTCTAGATATAGGAAGTGATGAAAGAATAGAAATACCTTTTAAATAAAGTACCGTGTACTTAGCAGTTTAGGTTTGTGAGCCAACTGCCCTGGCTCTGGGAAAAACTACCCTCCCGCCTGCCCTGGAAGGATGAGGATTCCCATTTCTTCATTTTCCCAATCATAGCCCTTTTCCCTTTGTTTGTATTCAGACTCCCTCTGGAGCTGGGGAAGGGGAAAGAAACAGGCTTCTTCCTGACCTCAGCCCTGACAATCGCAGCCCAGCCTGTCTGTCGGGCCACATCTTTGCTCCCCCCCGTGTGAATATAGCCTGTTGGAAATCAAACCAAACCCATACGAATGGTGAATAAAAACAACGCCCAAGGTGAAGCTCTAATGTTCTAATAGCTGCAGAGATGCCAATGATGGGCTTGGGGAGAGGGCAGGGAAAGCAGAGCAGGAAGGAAGGGGCTGCCCAGGGCGTTACCTCTGCTCAGTAGGTAAGTAGACTTCCCTCAGCACAATCCTTTGCTTTTTAATTGCTCAACAGCCTAATATCTCAGGAAATGAGCATTTCTTTTGTTTTTAGGATCACTTGAAGTTTTGCAAAAAGAAGATGATTTAGTTAAGAAATCTGAAAGAAAGAAAAAAAAGAAATGTGAAAGAATGGCCTTAAAAATAGTCCATAAGCTTGGTAAATTTTCCTATGGTATAAACATATTGAGTCACTGGTCTTTGTGAAGAGAAGTGGTGCTGCGACAAGAGTACATGGAACTGCAACCGCAGCTGGACAGAAGCAAGCTCATTTAACCTTGGTCAAGGTCAGAGATACCCCAGTGGAGAACTGAGGGTAATGGATTCCTCACAAGGCCATTCAGAGGACTGAGGGGTGATGGGTGAGAAGGCTCCCAACTGTAAGTGATGTCAGTTTGATTCTTTGGAGCTTTTCTTCAAATTATTTCATTTTCTGCCACATCTTTAGAACTGCTTAATTATTCAGGATTTTTATAACTAGTTTATAGATTATTAAGGCCTTCTGCTAAGATTTCTTTCCTGCTGACTTTTATAATTGTATATCAGTTGTCAATTAGGAGATACAGCAAATGAAAAATTCAACATTGCTGAATACTTTGATGAAATAGTTTTATGAAAATGACTTTTTAACTATACTGGAAGGTTTATTTTTCAGTTTTTTATTTCTTTATTAATATATATTTGCATTATATAAATATCATATTCTTGTTGATATATGTACATGATATATCTTCATTTTTTTCTCATTCCCTTTCTTCCTTTCTCCCTTGCTCCATCTCTTGGTCCCCTTCCCATTTGCAAAAGATCGATCTCTGTACTTCCTATCATTGATCTTTTATTTTGTTCTTTATTTATATTTTTGGGTTTCTTGTATAAAAGAAACCATACAAGATATAAGCCCATGTGTCTGATTTATTTCACTTATCACGGTGGTCTCAAAGTGCATCTGTTTTCCTATAATTGCCTTAAGTTTATCCATCCATATGGTCCCATAGCATCACATTGTGCACAAATACCACATTTTCTTTATCCATTCATCTGTTGATGGACATATAGGACACACCCAAGATTTGACTATTATAAATTATGGCAATAGAAACATGAACATGCATATATCACTGTAATATGATGTCTTTAACTCTTTTGGGGAGGATACCTAGAAGGGAGATAGTTGGGTCAAATGGAATTTCTGATTTTAGTTTTTTGAAGAATGTGCTTACTGCCTTCCATAGTAGTTGTGCATAGTGGTTATACTGATTTCCATAGTGGTTATACCAGCAATGCAGAAGGGTTCCTCTTTTGTCATAGCCTCATCAGCATTTGTTCTCATTTGATTTATTGATAATAGCTATTCTTACTGGAGAAAGGTAACATCAGTGCTGTTTTGTACATTCTCATGGCCAGAGATGTTGAGTATTTTTTATGTATTTATTGGTCACTTGTACTTGTGAGAAACGTACTCATTTCAATTGTCTGCTTTTTGATTGGATTTTTTTTTAGTAGGTGGGAGGTGTCTAATTTTTGGAATTCTTTATTATGCTTTGTGTCCTTTCAAAAGTTCATGTGGTCATGGAGGACAGGCTTTTCAAAGGTGGTTGAATCTAGAATTTGTGACTGATTCATGGTCCAGTGCTGGGATTAAGGGTGTAAGTGCTACACCCACCATAGGATGGGAACCCTGCTTATAATACAAGCGACAGAAAGAGTCTTCTCTGCCTCTCTCTTGTTGCTTTTTCTGCCATGAGCTGGTGCCCCTCTGCTGTACCAACCTGCCTTGGAGCCACCTGCTTATGGACTGCAACTTCTACAAACTGTGAAATTAATTAAACCCCCTTTAATTTTGGGTGTTGAGTGCTTTGTCTCAGCAAATGGAGAAAAGTAACTAAGATATTTGTATAGTCTAGGTCTTAATCCTCTGTCTGAGGAATCATTGGCAAACTTGTTGCACATTCTGCAGGTTGTCTCTTCACTCTGTTGTTTCCTTGGCTGTGCAGAAGCTTTTAAATTTTATTTCAGATTACAGAGAAAGAGAAAAATAATCATAAGAAAGAAAATGAGTTTCAAAGCAGGTTATTAGGACAGTTATAATAGTTGATACATTGCATATTATTTTCTTCCTAGTACCTATTCAGAGTAAAAGATATAGGCACAATATCTTGTCTATATAATACTAGAACAAAATTTTCTTTTTAATGAATTAAGATAAACTTACACTATAAGTATTTTAACTATCTTTTGTATACATATATTTTTTCCTTTTTTGCTTTCCATCACAGTTTGTCTTTTCTTTTGAATAGCTTCTTCCCAATTAATAATTTCTATTGTACACATCAGATAGAAGCTTTTTAATTTGATATAAATCCATTGTTTGACTCCTACTGTTATTTCTTGTCCAATTTAGGCTCTGTTCAGAAAATACTTTCCTATACTCATGGCTTTGGCTTTGAGAGTTTTACCTACTTTTATCTTCTGGTAGCTTGTGTGATCCTGTTTTAACAGTTCTTTGATCATACTGAATTTAGTTTACTAAGGTGGTGAGAGATATGGGCGTCTTTGGCATGTGCATAGCCGGTTTCCCTGCTTTTCCATAATCACTAGAGGCTGTCTTTCCTTGGGTGTGTGTTTTAGTGTCTGTGCTGCTGACCTGAGCACTTCTCTAGTTGTGTACTTTTTGCCCTTTTGGCTCAGGCCAGATAGTTAAACGTACCTGGGCTTGTTTCTGCATCTTCCACTTGGTTCCATTGATCTACGTGACTGTCTACTTTTATTTTTATTTTTTTATGCCAGGAACATGCTATGTTTTGAAATCACTATACCTTTGGCATGCAACTTCAGTTCCATCACTGTGCTGCCTCCTCTTTTGCTCTTATTATCCAGAACTGCTTTTGCTATTCTGGATCTCCTCTGGTTCTATATAAATTTTAGGGATTTTTCCAGTTTTGTGAGGAATGCTGATGGTATTAAGACTGTGTTGAATATGTATATTAATTTTGGAAGTAAGGCCATTTTGAATATATTGGTCTGGCTGCCAGGAATAGGTGAAATCTTTCCATTTTCTAATGTCCTTTTCAATCTCCTTTTTCAGGATACTGTAGTTTTTATTGTAGAGGTCTTTCACTTCCTTCATTAGGTTAATTGCTATCTATGTTATCTTTCTTAATGCTATTATAAATGGCACTGTTTTCCTAACTTCTTTCTTAATGAGATCATTATTGTTGTACAGAAACACTATTATGTGTGTGGATGTTATATTTTCTTATATTGCTGAATTCTAGGAGTTTTGAGGTGGAATATCTTGAGCTTTCTGTATAAAGGATCATAACATCTCCAAATGACTTTTTCCTTTTCTTTTATTTCTGTTTTGCTTGATTGCTATGACAATTTGAAGTTCCATATTATAAAAGTAGGGATACTGAGATTTTTATTTTATTTTAGAGTTTGACTTTTATCAGTTTAAGAAAAGATCATTCTATGTTTGTTTGTCAGTATTTTTAAAATATGAATGGGTGTTGGATTTTGCCAAAGGCTTTTTCTGAGTATATTGATATGCTTATGTGATTTTTGCCCTTGTTTCTATTTACATGGTGTATTGCATTTATTGATTTGTATCTTCTCAACTATTCTTGCATCCCTGGGCTAAGGCCTACTTGATCATGATGATGTGTAATATTTTTGCTGTTTTTTGTATTCTACCAATATCTTGTTGAACATGTTTGTACATGTGTTCACTGAAGATATTTCTATGTTCTTTTCTTTTTCTTTTTTTTTTTTGGTTGGATCTTTGTCTGGTTTTGGAATCAGGTAGTGCTGCTGGCCTTCAGGAATGACTCTGGGAGAAATCCTTTCATATGAATTTCATCAAAGGATTTCAGAAGTACTGATCTTAGATCTTTCTTAAAGTTCTTGGAGAATTCTGCAATGAATCCACTGGAACCTGAACTTTTCTTAGTTGATAGTTTTTTTATTATTGCTTCATTTTCACTTCCAGTTATTGGGTTACTCAGGGTTTTAATATGTTCTTGGTTCCATTTTGGTAATTTCTATGTTCCTAGTAACCTGTCCATTTGTTCTTAGTTCTCCAATTTACTAATAAATACACGTGGGAAGTTTTGATTTTGGCAGTGTTCATTGTGATTTTACTTTTTAAATTTATAATTGCATTGAATTTGTTTATTCCCTTTCTTTTTTTGTGTAAGATTTGCTAAAGGTTGGTTTATTTTGTGTATTTTTTCATTAACCAAGTATTTGATTCATCAATTCTTTGTATTGTTGGCTTTAGTCTCAATTTCATTAACTTGTAGTCTAATCTATGATTTTGTTCCTTGTATTAGCTTTATTACAAAGCTGCAATGATAAAAACAGTATCATACTGGCACAAACACACTTGAAGATCGATGGAATAGAACATAGAAGGGAGAAATGACCCCAAGCATATTCAGCTGCTTCAGAAAGTGACAAGAATGATGGAATAAGTGTACTTGAAGCAAGAGGGGTGTGACACAGAAACAAATAAACAAACAAACAAACAAAGCAAACCTGATGCATCTGCAGCCAGCTGATCTTGGCCAAAGTTGCACAAAACATGTTGGAGGAAAAACAACCTGTTTAGCAACTGGTGCTGAGAAAATTGAATATCCAACTGTGAAAGAATAAAACTATGACCTTATCTCTTATCCTGTATTAAAGTCAAATAAAATGGACCAAAGACCTAAATATAAAACACAGAAATCCTGGAAGCTAATACATATGAATTAGTTGAAGCCCTAGCACTGTTAAAAATTTTTTGGGTAGCACAGGAATAATCAAGAATCACCAAATGAAGCGCTAGGGAGGTAGCTCAGTGGCACAAAGCCCTGCTTGGCAAGTGTAAGGTCCAGAGTTCAATCTCCAGTACATAACAAAACAAAACCACCAGATGAGATCACATCTAATTAGCAAGTTTTTATGCAGCAAAAGAAACAGTTAACAGAGTGAAGGGACAACCCACATAACAGGAAAGAACAACAAAACAAAACTAAATAAAACCCTCTGCTAGCTATTCTTCTGATAGAGAATAAATATGTAGAATATTCAAAGAACTTAAAAAAACTAACCCACCCAAATAAATGACCCAATAAAAAGTGAATAATTGAACTAAGTAGATGCATTTGTAAAGAGGTACTAATGGCTGATAAGTATATGAGAAAAAAAAAGTAGTCATCTTTAGCTATTAGATAAATGCAAATCAAAGCAACATTCATTCCTCCTCACTCTAGTCAGAATGATGTCATCAAGAATATAGAAAGCAATAAGTGCTGACCAGGGTGTGGGCTGGGAGTTGAAGGGACTGGGTGAAGTGTCTACATTCTCGGTGGGATTGAAAACTAGAACAGACACTATGGGTATCAGAATGAAGATTCCACAAAAAACTAAAACTAGAAATGCCATTTAAAAAATTTTTTATTCTTTTGAAATACCATTTAATTCAACTATACCACTCCTAGCATATTCCCCCAAATGAAAAAAAAAAAACCACACTGTAGTGATACATGAATACCCATGTTCATAGAGATACAATTTACAATAGCTAAATTGTTGAAACAGCCTAGATATCCATCAGCATACGAAGGAATGAAGAAAATGTGGCGTATGTACACAGGGAAATATCATCTGGCCCTAAGAAAAGTGAAATCATGTCACAAGGCAATGTATGCAATTATACATAAAATAAGTTGGACTAAGAAAGCTTAATATTGAATGCTTTCTCTTATATGAAAAACCTAAAATATAAGGAGCAGAAGGTGTGGGCATGACACACCTCCCAATTGATATTGGTAAGGAAAGAAAAAAGAGTTCTTCTCTTTGAACTAAGTGGAAGCAGATGCATACACAGTCCAATGTTCCACAGTTGCAGTGGGCCACCAGTGAAACTGGCAATGTTGGAGGCTACTGATCCAAGCCTCCTACAGCTCATCACACCAATCTAGCTCTGTTTCATGCTTCATAATTAAGCTTTTTTGGGGGATGATCAAGGGCAAGTCAAATTCATCTTTTGTATCTTCCAGGGTCAAATCCCCTCAGGATTAAGTTTGGGACCATAGACAGTACTTTGTAGAACTGTTGTTAGTGTCAGCCTTCGGGACGAGTCACAGCCATTGCTTGGCCAGTTTGCTTTCTGTGAAAGCCTGAGAGAATGTTTTTCTCTGGGTGACTCTCCTTAGATGCACTATAGTTCATTCATCCCTTTCCTCTGAGGTCTCATAATCTCCTTGACCAGAAAATTTGGGACACCTCTGAGTTATAGGATATTACAGCACAGGTTCTCTTATATCCTGGGTCCTTATTGACCTTGAAGGGCTAGAGCCAAAATATTGGCTATCCTTATAGCCCTTCTTTTTCTCCAATTTTTGGTCTGTTAATTTACATTCTTAACCCTCCAGCAGAAAAACTTTGTGATACTATTACTCTATAACATAGATACTTGAGCGTCTCATCACTGGCTTTCTGAGTATCAAACATCTTTGACTCAGCTTGGAATTGATATTTTCTGACAATCTTTGATATTCTAATAACTCTCCATAGACTGTGATACAAGCAGTTACACAATTTTTACACAGACATTTGGAAATTCAAGGATGTGCAAAATTGTAGTCTGTCAAACCTATGGCATTTGGCCCAATCTCTTACTCTCAATTAATACTTTTTTTTGTTAACCAACCATTTACTTGAGAGCGAGTATAACAGTAACTGAGTTTACATTGGGAGCAATACACATAAAAAAGATGAGAGTGACATGCTATATTTTAATAAAATATTTTAAGCCAGTTTCCATTTTACTCATCTAAAGCATCAGCAGAAACAAATGGTCTGATTTATTAATTTCCTTCATCTATAGGACTGAACCCAAGAGTTTAGGGAAGTTTGTCAGAACAGAAAGGAAAGAAAGAAAACTGTTATGATGCCTTAATTTACTCTTTGTGCCTGGGAAACCCTCAACCTCTCTAAGCCTCAGTTTTCTGAACTATAAAATGGAGTGGTAGGGAAATGTTATGGGCTGGGAGGAAATGTTAAAGAGGGGCTTACCACATAGCTGCGTGATACGGGCACCAAATTCTTCTTCTGAATCTGGAAATTTGGAGTGGAGGTGTATGTTTTGTGACTGGCCCTTCAGGAGGAGTTGAGTCTCTAGAGCGCCACTGCTCAGCTCACCTCTTTGAGTGCACTGCCCACCCACTGCTGGCTGCTGCACACAACCTGCTGCACAGCCGAGCACATGGGGCGCCCCATTCCCATGGCACAGCGCTGAGGTCAGGCTGTAGCTGCAGCCAGTGTCTCAGCGGCCGAGAGTGCATTCCTTGAAAATGACGCTGGGGGAGTTTCTCAGATCAATCTTGTCCAATCTTCGTATTTTGAGAGTCCCCTACTGGTGTTTTAATTAATAATACTTTTCACTATCTGAACAGTACCTGAGAATCTTCACAGGCCTATAACATATTTTATCTGCTTTGATTTTCACAGCCACCTTGGGATGCCTGCTGTTCAGATACTATTGGTCTTTTACACAGGACAGAAGTCAAGGCTGGAAGGAATTACAACCTTCCCAAAGTTACAAAGCTAGTGTGAGTGCAAACCCAGCACTACTAAGTGGCCTCTATCAGTTTCACATGGAATTTTTCTATTGTATACTCTTAACTGTTTACAAAGGAGGTTGCGATAGAGGGCCCTAAAATGAAGACACATACAGGGATCTATTTTTTTTTTTTTTTTAAGGCTGTCTGACATTTAAGTGGGTAAAGTTTGTAGTAGTTACTGTGGATTTATGAGTCATCTGGAGTGGTTGTCTACACTTGGATCCTGGTTCTCCTTTCCTTAGCTGATTGACCTTGACTACATTATTTAACCTCACTGTTTTAGTCTATGCATCTGTCTTAGTTACTCTTCTCTCGTTGCTGAGACAAACATCTGACACCCAAAATGAAGGAAGGAATTATTACAGTAAAAGACACATTGCAATCAATTTAATCAAGATCACCCCCCACCTTGAAACACTCTTATTCAATCATTCTTGTCATTTTCTGAAGTGATTCGAAGTCCTTTCAGGTCTTTACAGGGTGTGCTAAGAAAAAGATGGTGAATGCTGCTGCTGAGTGCCGCCTAGCAGAATGGCAGCTTATAAAAGCATTACAGGTGTCCTCATCTGCCTTGCCTACTGGATCGGACACTGTGAGACTCTGACTCTTTCTCATAGTCAAAATGGCTATGCAAGTTAAACGTTTTGAATTGATTGAGGACATAGAGACAACCATGGCAGTGCAACTAAAGACTCACCCAGGAGGATGTCTAGAATCCTTCCACAAGTGACAAGGACGTTGGGCTATGTTTTGGAAGTGAAGGGGAGTGTACGGAGAGGGACTAATGGCTATGTGTTTTTAAGTGTAATAATATCTTAGATCAACTGTAATATTTTTTTCCTAGTTTAGCCCACCCTGAGGGCTGGGCTGGTGCAGCATGTGGTGTACGGGGTCAAACCACAGCCCCCACACCTGCCTAGGCTTGCCTAAGCAGCAGGTGCTTTAGACTGTGGAGCTATCTTGCTTCCCATAGAATCCCATTACACAGGGCTGGGGAGATAGCTCAAGGACATAAGCACCTGCCTGGCCAATACAAGGTCCTGAGTTCAGTCCCCAGTAACACACACACACACACACACACACACCACACACAAATCCCATTACACAGATCATTAAGATGTTCCCTAATTATAGCCTTAGAATAAATTCCTAGAAGTGGAATTGCTAAGTAAAGGGAGATATACAGTTGAGAAATACTGCTGACCAACTTCCTAGCAAGCTTTGTCAATTTATTACTACCACCAGAAGTATATGTAAGTATTGGGGATCAAGTAAATCAGGGCCTTCCACATTTCATCCCAAGCAATATTTCCTCCTGCCCTTCATTTGCGGTGCTTTCCCGAGTGAGGCTGTGCTGTCGCTCTGCCCTAGTTCCTGTAGCATTGTCTTACTCATCGCCTTCTAATCGTCTTCCGTGGTAGTGTCACTAAGTTTTGCCATACCTCATTGGGAATGTCTTCCTTCTCTTATTTCATCTGAGTCAGATGTCATTAATTCAAATTCAACTCACCTGCAAGCCTTTCCTGATGGGTAGATTGGTACACTCTCTCGTGTCCCAAATTCCCCACCCCCACACTGCCTTTACTACTCATTTGATACTTGGCCTGTGCTGCTGACTTATTTAGGGATTATCTTTTTATGTATGCCTGTGCTATTTCCCGTGGGACTTACATATTACAGAATTACACTTAGAATTCTTTGTATGAGCCATAGTACACCTAAACATGGCTTTCATATATGACCTCATTGCAATACATACTACAGTGTAAATGAAACAACAAAACTAAATAGCAACCTTGAAGAAAAATGTAATGTAAGTGACGTGCAATATATAGATACTGATAGTGTTCAGAAATGTCTTTCCAGAAATGTTCAGCTTGAGCAAATGAGTGGTAAACCATATTATATAAATAATATCATTTGGTATATATTTGCAAAATATAAGCCTACCATAAAAAAAAACTAAGAATTCTATAATTTAATAGTGTATTTAGGTATAACAAGTGATTTCTGCATCGCTGGCATTAGGTGATCAAATTAACATTTCTGACCGTCTTGGAAGACAGCTATATGAGAAGATATTTAAAAGTAACGCTACACTTGCTTAGCATGAAGGAAGCTGTGGGTTTGATCCCTAGCAACACACACACACACACACACACACACACACACACGCACACACATATACACTCACAGTCACTTATCATTTATTGTGTTTATCAAGTTATAAATAAATCCATGTGCTTTCTAGTTTGAATTTGCAACAATTTTCTTCTGTGGCAGTATGATTAGAGCTGTCTGATTTTGAGCTTTAAGTCATTCATTCATTTGTTCATTCACTCATTATTTACTCACTCCCTCTTTCTTTTTTGATTTCTTTAATATACTTCAGAACTGCCTGAGAAGTTATAGAAGTATGTGCAACTTGTTTATTTTCTTTTTCCTTCATTGTAACATAAAGTCCAAGAAGATACTTTGTCTACCTTATAAATTGCTATATTTACATGTTGCAAACAGTGCCTACAATAAAATAAGAACCTAAGAAATAGCTCATAAAACAGTGAATTACTAAGCACTTTAATTTATAAAAACATTTGTTGAGCACCTACTATATTCTCAGGACAACCTTTGTGTTTAGTCTTAGGAGATAGAGACAAATCAACAGAAAATTGCATCCCAGCTAAATTGCCATGGAAAGAGGATTCCTTTCAGGATTCCTAATCCAGTAGTGAAGAGTCAAGGAGAGCTTTACAAGTGGGATTACCTTGAGTTAAACAGAAGAATGGCGGCATATGCAAAGGCACTGTGTTGAGGAGAAACATAGCAAAGTATTAGAAGAACAAACTTCTTTTTTGGGGGGGTGCTGAGCACTGAAACCAAGGCCTTCACAGTGCACAACATTCACAGTCACTTTTCATTTTTGTTTTGGGACAAGGCCTTGCAACGACACCAAGTTGCTCAGTCTGGCCTTGCACTTACAACCCTCTTGCTTCAGTGTCACAGAGTGATGGCTGTGTGAACGTGTACCATCATAGATATTTTTGCCAAGAGGGTGAGTGGGACTCAGAATTGGCGATGAAGGTGCCAGGGGAAACTAGAAAGCCAAAAAAAGGCTTGTAAAATGCTCTGGCCTATTGGCCTTTGTTCAGAGGTCAGTGAAAGATTCTAAGCAGAAATCTGATATGAACTGATTCTGTTTGTCACCCACTGGAGCATTTGAGAAGGGCAAGGCTGTAGAAAGATCAGTCTTCATGAGATCCACAAAGTCAGCAGATTGTGTATTCGACAATTGAGCTCTCCAGTTGGTCAAGCATAGGCACGGGATGGTACTGGACTTCTCAGTTAACTTCCAGCCTGTCTGGTGAAGAAACCCATGACAGGCCCAACCTTCTGTAACTGGAAGACTGCAGTGCCCCACAGCTCCACAGAGACAGCTCTTAGGGTTTTTGTGTCTTCAGAATGCTTTCTAGAGGCTCTTTTCTCTAGTTTAAAAACTGGAAATAAGTGAACCTATTTTGGTAGTAATTTATACTCTAAAAAATTTCGTAGAGCAAGAGAAAGATTAAAATTTTCCTTTTCCCACTAAAATAAGGCATATAGTTTTAAATAATACACATATTAATTTAATATTGGAAGGAGAGTTTTTAAACAGTAAGATGGATAAGCAGAAAATGAAAGTGATCATGTATATTGGTTTTGGGAAAGTATTCAGCTTCTTGAGACTCTGTGTTAATTGGATCAGTTCAATCAGCCTCTGAATATAGCTGGGAAAGGGATAATAGGGAACTTGTGAACATATGGGGCCTAGGGGTATGCTTCTCTGAGAGAAAACCCTAGAACAGTTACCATCTCTATCTAGCTCCAAACACTTCAATCAACCCAAGAGGAAATCCTCTGCTGATTCCTTTGTTGCTTTTTTAAAAAAATCTTTCTTTCTTTCTTTCTTTCTTTCTTTCTTTCTTTCTTTCTTTCTTTCTTTCTTTCTTTCTCTCTTTTTCTTTCATATGGTACAGGGTCTCACTACACATCTCAGACTTGCAGTGATCCTCTTGTATCATCCTCTCCAGCACTGGGATTACAGGTATGTGCTACCATGTCAGGTTCTGGAGGTGAGCACAGTGCATCTAGGTTCTGGGGCTGGCATGGCAAGTGGTACTGGGTCCTTGTGCTTGCCAAGCAGCACTTAAACCTCTAATCTATCTCCCCAGGCCAATTTTTATTCCTCCTTCATAGTCCTGTTAATTACTCACCTCTATTCTGTTTTTATGGATTTACTATTTTGGATATTTCATATAAATGGAATTGTGCAATATGCTGGGTTTTCTATTTGACTTCTTTCACTTAGCATAATGTTCTTGACCCCCCTCTACCATACAGCATATGTTAATGTTATTTCCTTTTTATGACCAAATAATATTGTACTGTAAACATATACTGTAATTATATATATACATATATATGACTGTTATGAATATATGTACTAATATATTTATTTTAGTGCCTATGTTTAATTTTTGTTAATATATATTGTTCATCTGATGTTTGACAAAGAAGCAGAGCATTTCAATAGAGGAAAGAGTTTTTCAACAAATGGTGTTCTGGAAATTGGCAAAAAGCCCCATAACTTTATTCTGGTACCTTGTAATAAAGCTTATAAAAAAAAAAAAGGTCATGAATTTAAGTATGAAATGTACAACTATAGAAACAACTTGTAAAAGAAAACATTAGTGAAAATCATTTACACATAGGAGTAGGTGAACTGTTCTTAGATATGCTACCCAAAGTTCCATCTATAAAAGAAATTGATAAATGAATCTGCCTCAAAATTGGAAACTTTTTTTTTTTTTGTGGGACTGGGGTTCAAACTCATGACCTTGCACTTTCCAGGCAGGCATTTGTGCCACAGAGCTGTTTCCCCAGCCCCAGAAGCTTTTGTGTTACTTAAAATACCCTGTTAAAATGATTTTTAACATGAAAGAAACAAGCTATAGATAATCAATATTGTACACACATATTTAATAAAGATATTCACAAGAAACTCTCAAACTCAACAGTAAAAAGCAATAGTCAAATTAGAAAATGGGCAAAAGATTCAAATAGATATATTCATCAAAAAAAAAAAAAAGACACTGTTATAGGCAATCATGATAGATAAAAAATACTGTCAGTCAGATAGGGCTAAGTCCTCAAAAGAACCAGTGTAAAAGGTGAAATATCTTACAACTGTGGGAAAGACAGGCACCACCACTGGACCAGACTGCAAAACAAAACATAAAATAAATACACTCACCCTGCACTAAGAATAAACATCAGGAATGATGTTCTCAAGGTATGAATCACCTTGAGAAAGCCAGAAAGAGCCACTGACCTGAGCCCCACAGGAAAGTCCCTATTCTGTACTCATGCCCACTGGCTAGGTGTGTTGCTTTCCCACTTGATTCAAATTTAATCCATTTTGCCTGAGCAGTGATACTTGTGATCTTATTGATTGACCATAGTTTTGTTCTACTCATGCCTACCTTTCAATTTCCCATGTTTCCCACCTTGGACTTATCTTATGTCATAGATTTGCTCTATGAAAATCCCTAGAACAGGTAGGTTTCTTCAAAACCTACTCAGGTCCCCTTCTGTCTCTCTCTTGGGCAGAAGCTTTCCTTACCCCAATAAATACATTTTGCTCTTAAATTCTTTGTTCTTAAAATTCATTCTTCCATTTTAGAGAACATATATTTGTACCTGGCATCTAACTAAGAGTTTCTTTCTCTTATATCATTGGGAAGCCTTCCACCTAAGTGATTAGATGGAGGTAAGAGCTGGTTTTTGTTTCATAGACTGGACTAGGACTCATTTAGATAACAAATTTTTATGCTTCAACATTTTTTATGTCTTTTCCCATTGCTTAGAAATGCCTATACCTTGCTTCATATAGTTTTGCTAAAATGATGATAAATCTAGGTTAAAACATGGAAAAGTTAAAAGTTTATGATACTTCTTTATGGTACAGTTTAATTCCTGTTTTGATCTTGTGTATGTTGCATTTGAACTAAATTTATTTGTATGCCTTCCATAAAACTATTTGGACAATAGTGCTCTAGTAAGTAATGTTAGGAACCCCTTACTGGACATGTATGTACATTTCTGTAAAATGAAACTTTTTTTTATCTTTTTGAGACAGGGTCTCACTATGCAGTTCAGGCTGGCCTTGAGCTCACTTTTGTAGCCCAGGCTGCTCTCGAACTTGCACTGGTCCTCCTGCCTGAACCTCCCAAGTGCTGGGATTATAGGCATGCACCATCACACCCAACTTAAAATGGAGCTTTTTAAATAAAATCTTTTTGAAGTCTCAGAAAAATTTATTTGCCTATATAATAAAACATGAGACTCCTTCCACTAGTTAAAAGATGGCTGTTCTTTTTTTTTTTTAGCTTTCTATCTATCTATTTATCTATCTATCTATCTATCTATCTATCTATCTATCTATCTATCTTTTCTCTCTCTCTCTTTCTTTTTCATATTATGGCTGGCTCAGCCTGTCCTGGGGGTGGGGATGGCGCAGCATGTGGTGCTGGAGATTGAACAGTGGTCCCTGAGGTTGCCTAAGTTTTCCTAAGCAGGTGCTTTAGACTGGTGAATCATCTTGCTGGCCCTTATTTGTCTTTCTTAAAGAGAATAAAAAATAATTGAAAAGCATTAGAAATAATACAGAATTTCACTTAACAAAATGATAGAAATTCAACAATGGTTGTTATATTGCATATTGTTGTCTTTAAAGTAACTATTCAGATTACCCAAATAAGTATGCAAAACTGATTAAAAACCATAAAAAATTAAAAAGAAGAGAGAATAAAATGTGAGCATTAACTGCTCCTCATTTCACTGGGGCAGACTGACTTTGATTCTGCTCTACACTCTAGAGGAAAGGCCAAGCCTTCTGCCTTAGTTTTCTTTCTCTAGCCTTACTTCTAAGCTTTTCTGACCATTTTGTACTTTAGAGGCATATAAAATTATAAAGAACTCTAGACTGTGTCAGCCTTTTCTTCCTATTCAAAAACTAAGTTAAGCCCATAGAAAATGAGCATTTACTAATGTTGAAGACAGGGATGTCACCTTAGAGGAGGGATGTATAACCCATCTCCAGATCACATGAGACGTCGGAATTTTGCCTGCCGGGAGAGTATACATAAAAGCAATGTTCCAGCTTAGTGCTCTGGACAGGTCTCCCTTAGAAGGCTGAACCTGAGGCACAGGGGAAAGAGCTGTCTTCTGGGTGAAACCAGAGGGGCCATTTCCAAAGCACCACATTTGTAGGACCAAAACACATTTACTCTCAGGGAGAGCCTCCATTTCCTCCCCTGCCCCATCTAGTTATCATTTATGCATATAGGAAAAATACTTTGATGATAAATTATAAACTTTAAAACTTTACAACTTAGAAGGCACTAGGTAAGGATCTTGGTCAGGTTTTTAACTACACGTTGGACAGATTTTCCCAGCATCTCTCTGGTGAATCCCCGCTAAAGTTAATGGGCAGTGGAAGGTCGATGAGACAGACAGGTGGATTCATTTCTGGAGAGTGGTCTTTGCCTGTGTGAGCCAAAAGAAATGGAATAACTGAGGAGTCATATGCAGGGCTACTTTCCAGCTGATACTGAAATGTTCCTAAGTGGAAACTGGCTCCTAACCACAGAAAAATCTCCACTTACCTGTTGTACTCCTCTATCTCTCTGCTAGTAAACTAAAATTTCTTCCCAAGCTTTTCAGTTGATTTGAGAACCACTTTGATTTACCTCCTTTCAGAAATTAGGCTGAGGCACAACAACTGTTTGCATTTCACAGTAGCTTGTGAAATGCCTTACATGAACTAAGAGTAAGAAAGAGACGTTAGTAAGCCTTTTCTTGCATGTGTGCATAGAAGACTAACATGTAAAATGCAATTGCGAGGTGATAAATAACATGCAAGCTTCAAAGATAGAAATATTTAAATAAAGTATAGCCTTGTCCTGCTGCTAGGAAAGACTATGCTGGCGATTAGATTAGATAACACAAGTGTCTTAGAGATTCCTTTGCCTTAAGGCCCAGTGTGGAGTTCCTCAAGTCCCTTGTGGCTTGTACCTGTCTCCAGAGGTGAACTCCATCATAGCACAGCTGAAGTACTCCGCTTTCAATGATTTTTGTATCTGCTCCCTTCCAAAGGACAAAAAGCAATAGTTTATTACTAAGTTGTGCTTCCTTCTTTAAATATTCTTGCCACGATAAAGACCAGTTGTAACTTGTACTTATAAGTGGCCTATAGAAGTAAATTCCCAAGATCCCTGGGAGGATAAAGAGGATGTGTAGGCTAGTTGAATTTGTCTTCTGCTCTTTCTAGATAGCTTCCACCCACCCTAGAGTGGTATCTACTCAGCAGGTATCTTTAGGGTATAAAAATCTAGCAGAGGATGCCCCAATTGTTTCTTTTTGTGTATCAGACATGAGTGTGCTCAAATGTGAAGTTGTTTTTAGTCCTTTAGAATTTATTCTTAAACACTGGAAGATGTTTGACCATTATGTATTGAAAAGAGCTATTTGATATTTTTTTGAGTATGCATACATGGCCTGCCTATTCTCTAGATAGTCAGGGGAACTACCAGTTCCCACTAAAGCCCAAAATGCAAGTCTTTCTTTCTTTCTTTCTTTCTTTCTTTCTTTCTTTCTTTCTTTCTTTCTTTCTTTCTTTCTTTCTTTCTTTCTTTCTTTCTTTCCTTCCTTCTTTCTTTCTTTCTTTCTTTCTTTCTTTCTTTTTTCTTTCTTTCTTTCTTTTCTCTCTCTCTCTCTCTCTCTCTCTCTCTCTCTCTTTCTTTCTTTTTTATCTTATCAAGAGAGGGTCTCCCTTGGGGCCTGGCAGGATGGCTCAGTGGTCTAAAGTGCTTGTTTAGGAAAGCTTAGGCGGCTGCAGGGACAGCGGTTCGATCCCCGGTACCACATGCTGCACCAGCCCTGCCCTCAGGGCAGACTGAGCCGACCATAAAAATAAATAAATAAACAAACAAACAAAAGTTCTGAAACAAGAAAAAAATAAGGTAAAAAATTTAAAGGAAAATAAATCTCACCAAAAAAATACCATTAAAAAAAAAAAAAAAGAGAGAAAGAAAGAAAAAGAAAAGAGAGGGTCTCCCTGTGCAATTCATGCTGGTCTTCAACTCACTTTATAGCCCAGACTCATCTTGAATTTGTGTTGATTCTCCTGACTCAGCCTCCCACGTGCTGGGACTACAGGTGTGTTGCACCATATCTGAGTGCAAAGGAAAATGTAAATTATGAGTTTTTTTCACAACTAAAATCATGCAGTAAAACAAAAACAAAACCAAAAATGATCAGAATTGCCTTATGTTTGAACTTTTTATTTATTTATAGATTGTACATTGTAAATAAATTATTAACAAACTCAGTGAGCAAGACCTCCTGAGGCCCACCAGAAACTCATTCGATTCAGCTACCAGGCCCGGTTTGTGAGTGAGACCACCATGGGCCTGCTAGAAACTCACCTGATCCAGGAAACAGGTCCATCAGAAAGGCCTGGTGTGGAAAACTGCAGCCTCTCCCTGCAGACAGGCTGGAGACAGGACCCACCAGGCTGACCCAGGAGCAGATCATCTTGCCACAGTGGCACAGCAGATTTACCTCCAAGGGCTGAAGAAGTGGAGTGTAACAGTCAGACTCAAGCCAGACCCACCTGGATGAGTTTGAACTTGGTAGATCCAGATCTGGTGCTAAGGTCAGATCTATACCAAAGCTCTACACTAAACATCAGAAGATAATGCTGTACAAAATGAAAAACAAAAGGAGCAAAATGTGCTCGCAGGCCCTGAGCCCACCCAGAAAAGTGCAGGAGACAATAGCATAGAAGAAATTGGAAATCACACACCTAAAATGTCTGAGATAAGAGCATCTGAAGTAAAGAAACAACTTCAGAAAGGTATAGAGGAAATCAGATCAGAACTGATTTCTGAAGCAATGATGGAACCCTTGAATGAACAATATAGGAAAGAAATATAATGCATGAAGCAGATTCAATATGCTATATTGGAAATTAAAATTTGACTCACAAGCTGGCAAAACCATTTGAATGAAAGTGAAAATAGACTTTCAGACCTTGAACATACCGTTGCAGCTAGTGAAAAGGTAAAGATATCTTAAAAATAACTAGGATGCAGGAAAAAATAATTCAACAAGAATTATTTAATTGTAAGAAGATGCAAAGATAAACAACATAAGACTGATATGCAGCAGAGAGAAAGGAGTCAATACAAATGATATAAAAAGAACCTGGGCACTACAGTCCGTGATAATGCCAGATGAGCTAATAATCCACGACTGTTATGGACTATTGGACTAGATATATAGATGCTTTCTCTTTGTGCAGTGAAAAGAAAGATCTGTACTAATGAGGTTTAGACAAGAAATCATGTCTGCATCTTGTACTCTGAAGACAACATTATGCAATGCATTAACTATTGCAAAAAATAATAATGAAAATAAATTTAATAAAAGAGCCTAGGCAGAAGTAATAGCAGAAAACTTCCCAAAAATGGGGAAACAATCTGATAATCAGGTAACTGAAACATATAGAACTCCAAATACCATCAACACAATTAAAACCCCACCCAGACATATAGTAATCAAGATCCCAGAAATTCAGTACGGGAACAGCATACTAAAAGCCAGTAGAGAAAAGAAACAGATCACATTTAAAGGAAAGCCCATCCAGAATAATGGCAAATTTCTCTTTGCAAACCATCAAGTCAAGAAGAGCATGGAGCAAAATACTACAAGTCTTTCAAGAAAACAAATTCCAATGCAGAATGCTATACCCTGCAAAACTTTCTTTCAAGTATAATGGAGAAGTGAAACACTTCCAGGACAAAGAAAAATTAAAGAATTTCATGATGACAAAGCCAATCCTAGATAGACTATTAAAAGATATTCTAGAAAGGGATCAAGATGACCAGAACTCTATGACTGAGAATGGAAAGAACCACCAAATTGGGCAAACAATTAAACATACAAGAAAAAGAGGCATACAATAGCAGTCTTTCAATTATTCTTTTGTATGTAGCAGCAGAATATGTCCATCAGCATATTCTATAAATGGACTTCTCCTGCACCCTATGGATCATGATTCTGTCTGGGTTTACAGGGTGCCTTTTGACCTAATGAAATATATCAGACTGCTTTCTGACATGGGAATGTCTCAAGAACACTGTTAGAGAAGTCAGAAAATATAAACATAGATGCATTTTGATAAAGCAGTAAGTGAAAGTCTCATAGAGAAGGTGAATTTAGGTGGGTCAGTGCTTTTTATTATAGTACTCAAGCCTATAATCCCAGGAGTCAAGAGTTTGAGTCAGGAGGATGGAAAGTTTGGAGCCAGCCTGGGCTACACAGCGAGTTTGAGACCTGCTTAGACTACATAATAAGGCCCTGTTTAAAAAAAAATAATAATAACAAAAAAGAAGTTGACATTTAAGGTGAGAGCTGAAAGGTGAAAGGATTCAAAAAAGAATATTCCAGATAAAGGGAACCACAGGTGCACAGGCTCAAGAGGTGGGGGTACCTGGCAAGCCAGAGGGGTCCAAATGCCACCACTGTTACCAGAGGTCAGGGAGTGAAACAGTCAAAGTCATGTATCCATTTTTCATTCTGTATCTTATATTTGCAAAAAGACCTCCACTCACTACCGACTTGACTTTTCTCCTGGGAGCAGAGAGAAAGAAGGAATCAGGACTTTAGAAGTGCCAACTAACTCATCTCTTTTATGGGACTCCATTTCCTCTAGCCTTCCCTCAAACTGGAACGTCCCTTGGTGCTGTTCCTCACAAATTTCACTTCTTTCTTTAAATGCCAACATTTGTGTAAGGCTTTGTTCATTGCTTTACTAAAATGAACTTATTCCCGCCTTTCCTGATCTCACCGCTGATTTAGCTTCTCTAATAAAACATTCCTTACTCCACCCATAGTGTCCCTGACCTATTCCTCTCCAGACTCCCCTGCCTTAGGAAATGGTTCTTATCTAGTTATTCAAATTCACTTCCTTAGTGTTTTTGTCCTTAAATCACTCCCAGGTTTTATTTCTCTTCAGTTACTTCTGTTCATGTCAGCAATAGCTCATATGACCTCCCAGTAGCAGGGAAGAGAGGCCCAGTTGTTTGACTGCTCTCTGGCTACTCTGTTTCCTAAGTGATCCTTGTCAATTTAGTTAGGCAGCAGGTTTTGGACCACTTTGCTGTCTCATCTGTGGAAAAATCTTAGGCTATGCTTTGGCCTCATTGGGCTTTGAAGTCCTTTCTGGAGACTTTTTGTGACTTCTTTACAGAAAAGTTATGGCAGAAATGATGCAGTGTGAGATGAGGCTAGAATAGGAAAGGTTGTTCCATTTCTGTTGATTCCACTTAGGTCATACTTGAGCACCATTTGGCCACCATAACCTGAGGCTTTCTTCTGGGAAGATCATGTGGAAAAAAAAAAAAAAAAAAGAGAGACATCCACAATGTGTTATTTACTGTTCAAGTGTGTCTATATCAGGAAGTGACATAAACTAAGAAAACTTCAAGATGGTGGCAGCGTCATTCACTGACTGCAACTTCAAGAGACACCCTGAATGAGGATCTCCTAGCTGAGCTAGTCAGTGCTCGATTCATGAGCAAAAACGTGGCTGCTGTTAAGCCACGTTTTAGAGGTGACTTGTTATTAGATTACTAGAACACCCATTGCTTCTCACATTCTTTCTACTCTGCCCCTGTTATCACTGCACTATAGTTCATCATGAAACCTCCAAGTAGTGTGACCCATGATTGCCTTGAGACCAAGGGGGATTCTTGGGCTTTCAGTGACAATCAGAAAATCCTGGACAAATTGAGATACACTGGCCAACCACCTTCAAGATTTGCTTTTTCTATAAAAATCATAGTGGAAAGATTTTTGGAATTATTGCTTCTACTACAAAGTTTAAAAAAGGCATCTTTGAGCAAGGAGGATAATTATTGTAGGTAATATACTCCTAAAAGGATAGATTCTACAATGAATAGCCTACAATATTACAAATGTGATTATAGAGTGTCAAAAGGATATAAAATAATCACATACAAATGGGGAAACTGAATACAGATGGGTTATTATAACAATAATAAGGTTATAATTTGGGACACAGATACTATAATTTTTATCTAGGGCTTTACCTCCATATGGTGCTGCCTCCAGTCCTTGCCAGTATTTACCATGTGAGTATAGTGTAATGTTGGATATGGAGAATATTTACACTAAGGGAGAGATATGTCTTGACTAGCAAAGTAATTCAACATTTTCTATTCTAGGCAGCAAAGGACAGACTAAGATCTATTGTCAATTGTGACTTCATAAATTCAGAACAAGAAAATATATCTTGCTTAAAATAAAACTCAAAACCACTCTATTTTGAAGTGAGTATTCAACAATTTTGTCGTAAATTTTAGGGATACATTGCAGGCTCTAGAGTGGCTGTACTAGAAGATGTCAAATTAACTTGGTGCCCAGATTTTAGGGCTTTTCATGGAAATGAAAACCGAGGAAAGTTTCTCAACTAGCAAAAGGGCTGGTGTAACTGTATATGGGCAAAAGAGTCTTCTTGGGTGTGTCTTTTGGCAAAGAAACTCAGAAAGCTTTGGCTGAGGAACAGCTTTTCAGCTTTCTACCAGCAGGGTGAAAAAAAGGGAGGGTGGAGAAGGGGAACTTTATTACAAACTTCTATTTGCTAGGAGTCTTTTATGACCTACCTGCCCTACCTGTGTTCAGAAAGTACATATGGTATGTTTGGCTATGAAGTGTGTGTGCTTAACAACTGGAGTGGAACTTTTGTCAAATAAGGCAATTTGCTCACTGTTAGAACTCTAATGTTATGAATTCCCAATAGCCAGGCCCCTCCTTTCTAAAGGAGGCCAGGAGGAAACTGCTCAACATAGCCAATATGACGACAAGGACATTTTTACACATTAGTTTATTCAGTTAAATATGTGAATAAGTGTGACGTGTGTTTTATACTGCCATTATGAAAAATCAGCCTTACAGCTTTGTACAAGCATTGAAGTCATTCATACAAAACTGAAAGTTAAAAAAAAATAGCGAGCTAAAGTTCTTAAGTTAAGATGATGTTTTGAGAATTAAAAAAAAATGTATTTGGTACAGGGACTCACTGCAAACTTTGGACTCACAGTGATCATCTTGTTTTCAGCCACCCCAGTGCTGGGATTATAAGTATGCACCACCACACTTGGTCTCTGTGGCCAGCTTGGTGCGCCTGGTGGTGGAGTCAGTGCTGCACGTGATGGAGATTGAACCCCGTCCCTGTCTGGCAAGTACTTAGTTCACTGAGCTATCTTGTGGGCCTGTTTCATGAATTTTAACTTCCGTATTTCTTCTATATTTTCTCCTTTCCCTTGTTCCAAATAAAGTATGTTTTTGCATCTATGTGGGAACATTTTTGCAGAAATAATCTGCATATATTCCTGGCTTTGGGAGCATAGTCAGGAAATATGAAGGCCAGAAAGCCCATAAACACTATATTGGCTAGAAATCCTAGAGGAAAAAAAGTTACTTCTTTGCTAAGAAACTTTCCAGGGCTGGACAGAAGGAACCTGAGAACAGAGCTCTGAAGCACTCGGGAAGGGCAAGAAACACACCCTGAATGTTTTAACATCCATCCACTGCTTTTGTGCAGGTGCCGTTCTAACAGCAGTGAATAGGGAGGTAAAGATCCTTGCCTTCACGGCTTGCCTCCTAGTGACCGTCAAAATATGAGATTCTTTTCTTTAAAATTATTTATTTATTCATTTTTATTCATTTTAATGAGAAAGAAGATAAAATAGCAGTGAAACAGTTTCAAAACAAGTTAGTACGATGGTTACAATAATTAATACTATGCATATTGTTGTCTTAATAGTATTCAGAGGACAAGATGCAGACATGATATCCCGTCTAAATAATATTAGTACAAACTTTTATTCTCAATGAACTAAGACAAGGTACCTTTATAATTATTTTAACTCTCTTGTGTGTGTGTGTGTGTGTGTGTATATATATGTGTGTGTGTATATATATATATATATATATATATATATATATATATATATACACATTTAAAGTTTCTAAAGCTAGGAGAAAATATCATACCATTTCTTGAAGTATTCTTTTTTTTTCAACTAAGACAAAATAGCTGTATATCTATCTTAACTGTCTTGTGTGTACATATATATATATATATATATACATATATATATGTATATATATACATATATATGTATATATATATATATACATATATTTTTTTTCTCTCTTTGAAGTTTCTAATAATAGGAGAAAGTATCATACCATTTCTTCCTTCTTCATTTTTCTATTCTCTATTTTTTATTAGTGTCTTCTTTAGAAGCACATAGTATTTCTTTCATTATAGGTATTATTTCTTTTCTTTTACTTCAGAAAATAGTTCTTATATGATTTCCTTCTATACCTTTCTGCAGTTGTTTCTTTACTTTACGTGCTGCTATTTCAGAGATTTCAGGTGTATGATTTCCATTTTATTCTACTCTAAGGTCTCCTGCATTTGCTCTGAGTGGACTTGGGGCCTGAGAGTACGTTTTGCTCCTTCTCTTTGTCATTTTGCATTGCCCTGCTTTCTCACCTTTGGTGTAGAGTTTTGTAGAGTTCTTACCTTAGCACCAGATCTGGGTCTACTGAATTCAAACTTGTTCAGATTGGTGTGACTTAGGTCTGGCTGCAGTGCACCACTTATTCCTCTTGCAGCCCTTGGAGGTTAACCTGCTAGGCCACTCTGGCAAGATGATCTGCTCCTGGATCAGCTGGGTGGGTCTTTTTTCTAGACTCTCTGAAGCAAGTTCTGTGGCAGTTTTCCACTCTGGGCTTGCCTGGTGGATGAAGTTCCACTCACATGCCAACTTTTGTTGCTGGGTCTAATGAATTTCTGGCAGGCACAGGGTGGTCTCACTCACATGCTGGGCCTGGTTGCTGAGTCAAATAAGTTTCTGGTGGGCCTAGGGTGGTCTACCTCACTCTCAGTCTGGTTGGTGGGTTGAATGAGTTTCCAGTCAGCCCCTAAAATTTTTTAAAGGATACAAAACTGTGATAAAAAAAAATAGCATTATAAATGATATATAATTTCACTAAGCCAAATATTACATTATACATCATGTATTGTATGATGTTATCTTCAAACTAGTTGTTCAGGTTAGGAGATACAAGACTGGTTTAAAGAAAACAAATACTTATAAAAATTAAAAAGAAAAAAAACAAGAATAAAAAGAAAAAATAGGCATTAACTGCTCTTTTCTTTCTTACTCTTTCTTTCTTTGTTTCTTTCTTTTCTCTTTCTTTCTTTCTTTCTTTCTTTTCTTCTTTTTCTTTTTTTTTTGTATTTGAGTGAAGGGTCTACAGGGTGTTCAAGATCTCTCTACTAGATCAGACTCGTAGCAATTCATCTATTTATAGCCTCTCAAGAGCTGGGATTACAGGTTCATGTTGCCCACACCATGTCTTAATTGTCATCTCAGTGTGCCCTGGGGTGGGAGCCAGCACAGCAGGCCCAGTGAACCACTGGCCCCTTCCCCTCTTGCGTGTACTTTAATTTGCTGCACTATTTAGCAGGCCCTAACTGTTCTTTTCTAAACACCAGAAGAAATTGTCAGTACAATTATCCAAAACATTCTCCATATATACATAAATATGTACTTTTCTTTCATTTGTCCTTTCCCTCGTCCCAGTTTTGACTCCCCATTGAACAAATTATTTTTCTTTCACAGTATCTACTGTACCTTTCAGATATTAATTACTTATTCAGGTTCTCACACTAGCAAGATTATTATATGATATTTGTATATGTGGATATAATTTATTTCACTTTGCAGCATAGTCTCTAGTTGCATCCATTTATCTACAGAATCATCAATTTTTTTTATAGATGAGTAATATTCTATTCTGCAAAAACCATGTCTTTTTATATATTCCTCAGCTGGTGGCCATTGGCGGTGTTTACAAGAGTTAGCCATGACAAATTACGGTGCTACAGACATGGGTGCATGTATTATCAATGTGGTATGATAATTTCAATTCTTCTGGAAAAATGCTTGGGAGGGGAATAGCTGGCTTGAATGGGACCTCCAATCCCACTTTTGGGGGAATCTTCATACTGATTTTCATAATAGCTGTACCGAAGTGCACTCCCACCAACAGTGGAGAAGGTTTCCTTTTTCCCACAGTCTCCTCCAGCATTTGTTATTAGTTGACTTGATGATAGCCATTCTTTCTTCCATAAATTGATATCTCAGCATTGTTTTAATTTGAGTCTCTTGAATGACCAGTGGTGTTGGTTATTTTTTGATGTATTTATTTGCCATTTGTATCTCTTCATTTGGGAAGTGTATGAATTCTTTATGTTCCAGATAGGAATCTTTTATCTAAAGGACAATCTGTTGTAATTATTTCAAAATTCATGTGTATTGGTCAGGGTTTTACTTAGAGGAACAGAATAGTTATAATATAAGGAATGGATATTAACACCAAATATACAATCTCTAAGAAATTGTAAGATTGGCTTACAATAGCCACAGAGTCAGATGAGGAAGCGCGCACAGGGCATCTGCACGCTCCGGACTGAAGAATTCAATCCCAAGGCCTGGACTTCACTGCAGCACTCTGTGTAAATCTCTGTCGGCTGATGGGTCTGCAATGCAAGACTGAAGTGTCTGTAGATGGATGCTGAAGAGTCTGCGACGGATGGGGAAAAATCTAAGCTGGAGGCCGAAGAGTCTGAGCTGCAAGCCAGATGATGAAGTCCAGTCTGAATGCGAAGACCGAAGCTTCTCCGACGAAGTGAAGTGTTGACTCCTCCTTCCTTTAAAAAGTCTTTTTGTGCTCAGTCATTCCGACGTGGGCTCATTGCGCCCTAGGGTGGAACCAATCATACTCCAGGACGGGCCCTCGATCCCATTCTAGGGAGAAATCCAATCATATCCTAGGCAGGCCCTGGTGACACTCCAGGGACGAACCAATTGTACCCCAGAGTGGGGCTCCCACCAACAGGGAACTGGGCTGCTGAATCATTCAGCCAAGTTGACACATTGTATCAGCCACTACATCATGTTTTTTTTTTTTTTTTTTTTTTTTACTTGTTAGTGATATCTTTTGGTAAGTAGAAACTTTTCAAAATAATGAGATATCAATTGTTGATTCTTTGAAATATTTCCCAAGTAATTTGATTGTCCTTAAGATTTCTACTTATTTTCTCTTCCAGAAGACTTAATATTTCAGTTTTAGTACTTATTTATTTATTTAATGTATTTAGTACAGAGTCTACAGGGTCTCACTACACAGATCAGACATGTAGTGATTCTCCTGTTTTCACCCTCTCATGTGCTGGGATTACAAGTGCCCACCACCATTCCCAATCTCAATCACTGTCTCAGTGTGCCCCAGGGGCAGGGCCACCACAGCATACAGGGATTGAACCCTGGTCCCTGCATTTTCCTTCAGTTTTAATATTTAAATCTTTAGTTCATTTTGACTGCAGTTTTGCATATAATAAACATGGATCTATTTTAAGCCTTTGGCATGTGGAAAGGCCACTTATTAAAGAGGCTATCTTTATCCCAGTGATCATGTGTGGCCCCTTTATCAAAGACAAGGCAGCTGAGTATGTTTCAGTTATGGCTGCATCTTCTAATCTGTTCCATTGATCCTCAGGTCTGTCTTTATGCCACTATTATACTGATGTTATTACAGTAGCTTTGTAATATAATTTCAAGTCAGGAATTATAATGCTTCCTGCCTTTCCTTTGTTACCCAGGACTGCTTTTGCTATTCTAGGTCTCCCTTCTGGTTTCATGAATTTTTCAAATATTTTTTCTAGATCTGTGAGGCATACTAATGGCATTTTAATCAGGATTTCATTGAATCTGTATTGCAATTTTGGGAATATGGCTATTTTCACAATGTTGGTTCTTCCTATTCAGGAACAAGAAGTATCTTTCCATGTTTTGAAATCCTCTTTAATCTCTTTTTTTCAGAGTTCTATAATTTTCACTGTATAAGTCTTTTACTTTATTTGTGAGATTGATTCTTAAGTATTTCATTTTATTAGATGTAATTGTAAAAGACGTGGTTTCCATAATTTTTTTCTTGATGCTCTTTTTGTTTGTGTATAGAAATACTATGATTTTTGAGTGTTGACTTTGTATCTAGCTATGCTACTGAATTTGGTTATTAAATCTACAAATCTCTTAGTAGAATTATTGGGGTCTTCTATATGCAATATGTCATTTGCAAATAATGATAGTGTCACTGCTTCCTTTTCAGTCATTATTCTTTTCATTTTTTCTCTTATATAATTGCTCTGGTTAATGTTTCCAGAACTGTGATGGACAGGAATGGTGACAGTGGTGATTCTTGTCTTGTTTCTGATTTTAAAGTGAAGGCTTTCAATTTTTGTGTCTTTAGTATTATCTCAGTTACTCTTCTTTTATTGCTGGGGCAAAATAACCAAGGCCCAAAATTAAAAAAGGAAACGTGTATTTAGCTCACAGTGGAAGTTTCACTCCATACTCAATTCAACTGCCTCCAAGGCTGGGTGGCATGTGGCAGAGAGCAGCAGTTCCTTGTGGCAGCAAAGGGCAAAGATCAAAGGGAGAAGTAGCACCTCTGGAAGCTAACTAGTATCACTCCTGTCTCTCTCATCTCTCCCCTACTTTGCAATCCAGACTACCCACTCCAGGGTCAGGATGGAGCACTTACACCCACAATCCCAGCATTGGATCAAGAATCAATCACAAACTCTAGAAGCCACCCCATGACTGCATGAGGTTTTGAGGGGGAAACTAGACATAAACCATAACAAGTCTGATGTTGGCTGTTGGTTTGTCATAGATGACTTTTATCAGGTTAAGGTAAAGATCATCTACTCTGATTTTCTTTAGGGTTTTTAATGTGAGTGAGTGTTGAACTTTATCAAAAGCTTTTTGGGCATTGAAGATGATTCTGTGGTTTTTGTCTTTGGCTCTGCTGATTTAGTGCATCACATTTGTGGGTTTACATATATAAAACTATCCCTGCATTCCTGGGATGAATCCTACTTGGTCGTGATGTATAACGTTATTGATGATTTCCTGTATCTGTTTACTAGTGTTTTATTGAGGAGTTTTGTATCTATGTTCATTAAGAAGATTGATCTGTAGCTCTCTTTTTTGGTTCCAGTCTTTTCTGGTTTTGATATCAGAGTAATACTGTTCTCCGGGAATGAATTTGGGAGAATTGCTTCCCTCTCAGTGTAACTGAAGAGTTTGAGAAGACTTGACATTGGGCCCTCTCTACATTTCTTGTAGAATATAATTGTAACTCCATTGGGACCTGGGATTTTTTTGTTGGTAGGCTTTTCTTAAACTACATTTTTAATTGATGAGGGGCCAGGGAGATAGCTCAGTGGAATAAGTACTTGCCTGGAAAGTTCAAGGTCCTGAGTTTGATCCCTGGTACCACCAAAAAACAAAACAACAATAACAACAAAATATTTTTAATTTCATTAACTGATATTGGATTATGAAGAATTTTTATATATTCTTAATTCAGCTTTGGTAGTTTATAGGTATCTAGGAGTTTGTCCATTTCCTCTGTATTTTCCATCTTATGAGAGTAAAGATTTTGGAACTAAGTATTGATTGTCTTCTGAATTCCTATGGGGTCTATAGTGGTCTTACTCTTTTCATTCCTCATTGCATGAATTTGAAGTTTTTCTTTACTTTTCTTGATTAGGTTGGGTAGGAAATAATCAGTTTTATTTATTGTTTCAAAGAACCAACTCTTTGATTCATTTATTCTTTGTATTGTTTTCTTCATCTCTATTGTATTTATTTCTCCTCTAATCTTTATATTTTCCTGCCTTCTTTTTGGATTTTGGGCTTGACTTGTTCTTCTTTTTTTAAAGAGTTTCAGGTGCAGCATAAGATTTTTTATTTGGTCTCACTGTGTTTTTCCTAATGAGAATTTATCACTATAAATTTTCCTTTTCAAACAGGTTTCATTACATCCCATAGGTAAGTTGTATCTGCATCTTCATTTGACTGTAAATATTGTTTAATTCATTCTTTAATTTCATCCATGACTCATTCATTGTTTAGGAGGGTATTATTTAGTTTCTATGTGTTTATAGAGTTTTTGCTGTTTCTTTTGTCAATAATTTCCAGTTTCATTGCACTATAGTTAGATAATATGCATGGGATAATTTCAATTCCTTTGCATTTACTTAAGTATGTTCTACTTGTTAGCTAATAATCTATTTTGGAGAATGTCCCAGCAGGTGAGAAGAATGTATATTTTGATGCTGCTGGGTAGAACATCCCGTAAAAGTCTACTAAATCAATTTCTTCATAAGTTTGGTTTAGTTCTATTATTTATTTGCTTATGTTTTACACAGTTGATCTATTTCTTTATGTCAGTGGGGTGTTAATGCCCCTCCAATACAATTATGTCATTGCCCATTAGATCTTTTTTATGTGTTTGGTATAAGGTCATACTATGCAACTTGGACTCAAGTGATCCTCCTATTTTCAGCCTCCCCAGCACTGGGGTTACAGGTGTTTGCCACCATACCTGGACTCGGTTGCCAGCTCAGTGTGCACTGGAGGCTGTGCTCATGTGGCATGTGGGAGAGGGGACTGAACCCTGGTCCTTGCACTTGCTAAAGCAGGCACTTAGTCTGCTGAGCTATCTCACTGTTAAAATTAGACTTACATCGTTTGGTGCTCTTATATTGGATTCTTATATATTTATAGTTTTTATCTTTACCTCTTGCAGTTTTTCCCTAACAAGGATGTAGTAACCTTCTTTATCCCTTTTAATCACACTTGCTTTGAAGTTGGCTCTGTCAGAAACCAAAATAGCTAGCCCTGCTTTTTTTCTGGATTCCTGTCACATGGAGTGTTGTTTTTCATCCTTTCACATTGTCTAGTAATTTCTTTTTTGAGTCAAATGTGTTTCTTGAACACAGGGTATTGTTAGATTTTGTTTTTTCATTCACTCTACCAGTCTGCTTCTTTTTTTTTGTCTTTTTGAGACAGGGTCTCACTATGCAGTTGAGGCTGGCCTTGAGCTCACTTTTGTAGCCCAGCTTGGTCTCGAACTTGCACCAATCCTCCTGTCTCAGCCTCCTGAGTGCTGGGATTACAGGCGTGAGCCACCACGCCCGGCCAGTCTGCTTCTTTTGATTGGTGAATTATAGCCATTTATTTAGATAGTTATAACTAATATGTACTGGCTTATCTTTGGCATATTGTTTTCCTAATGTAGGATCCTTACTTTTCCCCTTTGCTTGATTTCTTGCTCTGCTAGGTGGTTCTTTTTTGTTGTTTTTGAAGTTGTGGTTGTCTTTGTCTCTTTTAAAAATATCTATCAGTACTCTTTGTTTTTTTTTTTGGAGGGGGGATGGGGGGACCAGGGTTCAAACTCATGACCTTACACTTGCCAGGCAGGCACTTGTGCCACGGAGCTAGCTCCCCAGCCCCTTCTATCAGTACTCTTTGTAGGATTAGTTTGGTTGCCACGAATTTCTTCCAGTTGTTCTTTGTCATGAAAGTATCTAACCTCTCCATTAAGTTTGACAGATAGTTTCACACGATCCATCAATCTGGGTTGAAATTTTTTTTTTTTTTTTTTTTTTCAGGACCTGAAATACTTCACTCCAAGTTATTCTTGATTTGATGATCTGTGTTGAGGAACCAGCTATGATTCTGATGGAATTTTCATTATATGTGATCTGTTTCTTTTCTTTAACATCTTTTAATATTATATCTTTGCTCAGTTTCTGAGATCTTGATTATTACGTGTCTTGGTGAAGATTTATCTTGATGAGCTTATCTATATGTCCAGTTCTTTCTCCATGCTTGGGAAAATTTCTGCTACCACTCTAAATAATTCTTTTAATATCATTTGTGTTAATTCCAGCTGTTTTGTTGATAACTATCAGTCTCATATTATTTTTCTTTGCATGAATTTTCAGCTGTTGTATTGTTGTTTCCTGGTTTCTCATCATTTTTTAGATGTTTCTTTTTTGTGTTTCCTAGCTGCTATGCTTTCGTTATGATCTGAAATTTTATCTTCAGTTTCATTCCTGTGGTTTCACCATCTTTCGGTGGAATTCTTAATGTCTTAGATATCTTTGAATCTGTTTGATGCATTCTAGTTCTTTCCTGTATTGTTTACTCAGTGTTTCCATAATTTTCCTATTCCCTTCTATATTTTTGTTTACGTCTTCCTTAGAAGTATGCGGAATTCCTTCATGGTGGTTGTTATTTACTTTTTTTCTTTTTCACCTAAGAAGTTATTTCTGATCGGATTTCCTCCATAGCCTGATGGAGTTGTTTACTTTAGTTGCTATCATCTCACAAGTTTCAGGTGTGACTTCTAAGTTCTTCTATGACCATGTCTCCCAGACTTGTTTTGGGTGCGTCAGAGGTCAGTCTGAGGTTCTTTTGTTCCTTCCTTTTGGCATTTTTTGAAGTCCCCAGTGTTCTCTCTGACTCTGCAGTGATGACAGGGGTGTAGGGTTTGGGCAAGTAAGGCTCTCAGGTGAGCTGGAGGGCAGGTAGGCTCACCAAAGCTCCTGCTGTGTGGGGTTCAATGTGGCTTCCATTTCGTTGAGGGGAGGGGGGCAAGCCATGGTTCAAGAAGGATCTCATGATGATGAGTGCAGGCCAAAGTTCTGCAAGGTTCTCTCAATGGTGTGTTGGTACAGGGAAGGGCTCTCCAAGGCTCCCACAGGTCCCTGCAGTCTTCCAGACACCTGGTTTCAGGTCCTCACAGTCTCCCAGGTTTCCCAGGCAGTCTTTAGGGTAAGTGCAGGTAGCCAGGGCTCAGTGGAACTCTAGTGGGACTGCATGTTTCCTTGGTGGTCTTCAGGACAAGGATGCACAGCCAGGGTTCAGTAGAACTCTGGTGGAAGGGCATGGGTGGGGCAGAGATTGCCTACCAGGTCTCCCTGGCTGTCTTCAGGACTGGTGTGGGGATTTAGCAGTACTCCAGCAGGACAGCTGGAGGAGCAGGGCTCAGGAGATTCTTATGCAAAGAAACTGTTCTAAAATATGGCATATATTTCTTTTTTTCCTCATAATAACCTCAAGAATTAGACTATACTTCTGGTTTACAAGTGAAGAAAATGAGGCATAAATAGTACAATCTCCTAAGTCTGAGGGGGACTCCGTGAAGGTAGCAAGACATTAGAGAAAGAAGGCTGTTTGGGACAGGTTTACAGGGATTCTCACTATCCAAAGAAGAGGACAGCAACAGGACCTAGAGATTCCAGGGGCCTTCAGCTGGGGCAATGGATATCTCAGCAGCAGCCTACTCCTGGTGCTTTCCACAGCCTAAGATTCTGGGAGCACAGGATGGAGCCATGAGACCTGTGGCTCTGTATCCTTCTAGCCCAGAAAGATGGAAGCTCAAAAGGGAAGTTAAGCTGAGTTAAAAGAACAACATAATGTAAAGAGAATGAAAAATGTCTAATAAATGTCTTGCAACTCTGAGTCAGTGGACTCAGCTGCATGAGATGTGAAATTAGGAAGAGCTATATGTGGCCAGTGGGCAGAGTTAAAAGTATTCTACCTCTACCTCACATATTTATCCTTCATGTTAGGGCATTATAAAAGGAGAAAGGAGGTTGTCTAAGACAGAAGCTTGATCCTGTCAGAATATTCAGCCATTTCTGCAGAGAAATGGATTGTTAGAATTCCCCAAGTATAGTCAACTCAAGCAACTACCAACATTCTCTTTTAAAAATAAATGCACAATATATAAATATAATTTCTCTCTAATTAGTATAATCATATCAGATCACTTTGTCCTCTCAGTAAATACAGCAGGATCTACAGTAGACTATAAATCCAATAATGGTTTAGAGTTGAACTGCCCAGAATTGGTAACAACTACCTCCACTGAGACATTTTCATAGCTGCCCTACTTGTTATGATTAAGAGACTTCATTTATAAACAAGTTCTAACCATACATGAGAAGGCCTGTCATTGTTTATGTCTAGTTGTTCCCACAAAGCCTTGTGAAGTTATGGGGCAGATTGTTAGAGTTTCTGATTAATCCATTATCCAAGGCTGGGATTATGGACCTGACTATAGCTGGGTGCTGGATTATGGATGTGAGTGCTACCCCCAGCCTGGGGGAATTTTCCTGAATGTAGCATAAGATAGATAGACTTGCTCTCTGGCACCATTGTTGCTAGTACTCTGCCCTTTTGCTCTGCTGTTTTCTACCACTGTGAGCTGCTGCCTTCTGTCATGTGGCGCTCTGCCTTGGAGCCAGCTGAGTATGAACCAAAACCTCCACAAACTGTGGGCTAAATAAACATTTCCTTCCTTAATTTTGGATGTTGGGCATTTTGTCCCAGCAATGAAAGAAGCATAACCGAGACAAGGCCAGTTCAATTCCTTTGTGTTTAGAGCAATTTTTAGATATCATTACTAATGCAGTGGTTTTTAAAGCTAACTTTTTTAAAAATTGAATTTGTTTTCCTTGAATCACTTTTGATAATTCAGCCACCAGGTGCTCTAAACAATGTATATTCTTTTTTTAATCAAATGAATTGGCACAAATAGCATATTCTGAGTCCATTTTTCTTGTTCTTATAAAACCTTCTTTCTAGAGAACTTTGTACAGTGGCTCATGTCTGTAGCCTCAGCACTCAAGGGGCTCAGGCTGGAGGACTGCTGCTAGTTTGAGGGCCAGCCTCAGCTACATAGTGAGTTCTAGCAACAACCTGAGCTGCACCGAGAGACTCTGTCTCATAAAAACCAAAACAAAACAGCAAACATATAAAGTAAACATTCTTTCTTTGGACTGTGGTTGAATTAGCATGGTGTCCTTTTTATCTTGATATTTTAAGAATGACTACAGAATTTCTGTTTGGAGATATTGTCTTTTTATATTTTGAATCTCTGTTACTGGAAGAATCCAAGTAACTTGTTCCTTCTAGAGTTTATGGACCATCTGGCTTTCCTGTGGAGACGAGCAGTGTGAAGCTGTGGTCCACACTCACTGGTTATCTGATTCTTCCTCACCTACTGGAGGAGCAGGCCGTGGGCGGGGGCTTTCTCTCTCAGCACTCACCCCACCCAGCAGACCAGTGTCTTTCAGCGTCTCTACTCTGGTTTTGTCACAAGTGCTGAATGATGTCTTGCTCTTGCCACATGCTTGCTCGTGCATCTTCCCTGACCCCTGAAAGAACCTGAGGCAAATGGTGGTTCACATGGTCCTATAAGGATGAAGGACAAAGGAGTTGTGGTATTAGTTCCACATTGCTGCTATAATAAATTTCCATACACTTAATGGTTTACAACAACACAGATATATTCTTTAGTTTTCAAAGAAGTTTCACTCAGCTGCCACCAAGCTGTTAGCAAGACCGCATTTCCTTGGATGAAGGCCTCTGCCTTTACTTTCAAGTCACATCACCATGTTATCTGCTTCTGATGCCATTCTGCCTTCTCTCTGTGACTCCACCTCTCTTGTAGAAGTACTATCATCGGCACTGTGTGCTTCCTTGGATTATCTAGAATCATCCTGCATCTTGAGATCCTCAGTTTAATCACATCCACATGGTTCCTTTTGCTGTGTAAGGGAGTACAGTCACTCACAGTTTCTAGGGAACAGGAAGTCAGTGTATCTGGGGAAACCTTAGTCAGCCCACTGCAATAGTTAAGAGTGAGCTTGGCAAGCTAGATATCGCCTGCCTCCCAGCATAGCAGAGGCTTATGTCTTAGTCCCTTTGGTCTGCTATAATAAATTGACTGAGGTTGGGCAGTCTATTAACAATAGACAGTTATTGCTTACAGTTCCCAAGATGGGCATCGTGAGACCAAATTCCCAGATTTGGTATGGGATGAAGTCCTGTTCTCTGCACACAGTGCCTCTTTCCTGCATTCTTACTATTGAGGGACTACAGATGCTTGAAGGTTTTTTCTTTCTAAGAGCATTAGCCTCATTCTTGAGGCAGAGCTCTTATTACCTTATCAATATCTGAAGGGCCAACTTCTTGATGCGAACACATGAGGGTTTAGATTTCAATAGAGGAATTCTGAAGGAGCACAAACATTCCAGCTGTAGTAACTGGGGGTGGCTAGTGCGTCCCCTGTGTGAGAGCACTGTTCAATGTCTGGGAACCCCTAGCAGCCCGAGCGTCCCCCCTGAAGCATTGAAAGCTCAGTGACCTGGTGGTCTTGGTGTCCTTCCCAAATTGGGTGATGTTGCTCCCAGTTCTTTTCCTTGTGAGCTCGTTTTCATCATTCTCAAGGGAGAGGCCATCTCTGAGGTGGGCTTGTCACTATTCCTCATGAAAACTTTATTGAGTTCTGTGGATCAAATTTTCCCATGGGCCACACTGATTCCAATGTCAATTACAAATACATACTTAAAACTTCAGGGTATGTTAGCTGCTCTCAAATAGAGCAGCATAGCCTATGCTTTACATTTTATACATGTTATCTCCAAGAACATGCTTTTATTCTAGATATGCACATTTATTCATTTCAAATTTAATGAATTGTTAAGCTTAAAATTCCCAAACATAGTCATTTGTCAAAGAAAAACACTTATAATTTTATACAAATTGAGAACACTTGCTAAGTACAAACTATATACTTTTTAAAATAAATGATAAGTATCCTTGACATATGATATGTTGTAACTCCAGTGAGGGTTCCTACTGGCATTCTATGTAGATTGTACACTGAATTTACCTCACACCAAACTCACATTTTATATGCCCGACTATGCCACAGGATGTTTCAGTCTGTCCTTGTATCCATGATGTCAACGTGCTGTTAAGATGTTATAAGTCTTTCACAAGTACTAGTTAAATAGATTTTTGTTGAGGGCATAACTCATGTGGTTTACTTGGTCTCATGATGAAAAGATTTGTGCTCTTTTCCTTAGTGAACCAGAAAACTTCCAGCCAAATTTTGTGCTCTCTGACAGTAATTATCTTACTCTTGACTCTAAAAAAGACTTTCTTTTAGTGAACTTTCCTATAACTTTTCCTTACAAATGATCTCAAATGCTGTTTGGAACTACAAAGGATATAAAAAAATAATCTTGGCAAATTTTGGCTTATCTGAGTTTTATGTCAAAGCAAGTTTCAGCCAATGCTTTTATCACAGTGAACATAATCACTGTAATGAGGACAGTCAGAAGAGCCCTAACAACTACATATGCGTGGGAGATGATATCCACTATGCATAGGAATAGAAAAGGAATATAAGCATCACACAAAAAATTAACAGCAGATTTATAAACTAAGAACAGTTGCACATATGGGGACAGTTCCTGAAGTTATCTTGGCACTAATCAATATTATGAAGTGAGAAGAACCATTTGTCCAAAAACCATTTGACCTTTAGGAATTTACTGTTTTTCCTTTGATATTGGAGAGAAGAATAGCACATAAAGGTCCAAAAGATTTCTTTCTTTTTTTTTTTTAAATTCTAAAGAGCTTTAATAAATAAAAAGCTCCATTATTTCCAAATGTTCACCAAGAAGAAAATGAATAATCAGTTCCGCCAGTATTCATTGTAAAACTAAACAGAAAAGGGAGGAAAGATGAAGACTGAAGACTATTTTCATACTGATAAATATGGCTTCCTCAAAGAAAGACTCAACATCACTTAGTAATCTGAGCTGGAGAGAAGAATAAGTGGTCCATACAGTTTCCTTTACATGGTTCTGTAAAAAGAAATGCCAACTGCCCAACTTAGGAATGGCTTGCTAAGACATTAAAAAAGTGGAAGAGTTCATCCTTGTCATAGACAGCCACTTCAGTGGAGCACTCTGTGCACATGACGGGGTGGTAGATTTCTTCAGCTTCTGCCTGCTCTGCTGGATCTTCCTGGTTTGAGCGAAGCTTCTTATGGCTCTGTCTTTTCTTGCTGTTACCTGGGTTTTTGTATCTTAGAGCCTCTTCTCTGTTGACAGAATAGTTCATCACAAACATGGCTCTATACTGAGTTTTGTAGGATTCGTGCCTTTGGCAATCAAGGCTTATGGTCAAACAGGCAGGACAACTCAAGATTGCATCACTACTGGAAACTGGCTGCTGCTGACATGGCCTTTGTTGTCCAAAACCATGATAACCTCTTCTCTGCGCATCAACCCAGGCCTGGTCTCTATTATGCTTCTCAGGAACATACAGAAGTTCATCATTTGTTGGAATCCTGCGCTGTCTCTTCTTTTTCTTCTTGTTTATCTGTGCTTCTTTGCCTTCATCCTCTGAATCAGAATCAAAATATATAACATCATAGTACTTTGCTGGAGCTGTTCCAACTTCATTTCCTGAGGAAGACCCTGTTTCAAGAGAAGACAGCTTGTTCTCCATAGTTTTGATGGTGGAATTTAACTCAGCTTCCATTTCTTTTTCAAATTCATCTTCACTAGAGCACTCACTTTCTCCAGTAAGACACTCTCTAATAAGTTTTCGTTTCTGCTCAGGGTTCCATGTAAAAGTACATCCACTTCATCTTCAGAGCTGCTGAAAGCTGGCTCCTCGTCGCTAGGTTCTTCAACTGCGTAGCGGTCATAGTCATCCTGGAGGTGGCTCGTGGCATCCTCAAGGAGCCTACACAAACTCAGGCAGCTGGGCGTTTCTGTTTACACCGCATTGCCTCCCCTAACGTTACTCCAAAAGATTTCTTAGGGGTAAAAAATATTACAAACTTGGTGACAAAGCTGTCCAGTGGTCCAGTTGTGAACAAGGCAGATGTAAAATACCTTGGCAAGTTCAGACAGCTATCTGGAGGGGAATACTTCTACCACTATGAGAGAAAAACAGGACTAGATTTGAAACTGAGAATGGTTGCATTGTTTAGTTACAGTGGCTTAAATCATTATTATGTAAAGGAAGGAGGTTATTCTCGGTCAAATTACTCCTGGTTTTGACATAAGCTTACCAAGACTGGTGGCTAAACTCAGATGGGAAAATAAGAAACAATAGCAGAAGAAAACAAAAAAGCAAAAACCCCTGAAATTAAACTACTTAATAACAGAGCAGAGCCTTATTAATTAATTAACTAATTTATTTATTTCTATTAATTTTAATGAGAAAGAAATAGCGATGAGACAGTTTCACAACAGGTTAGTAGGACAGTTACAATAATTAATACATTGCATGTTGTCTTCACAGTAGTTGTCCAGAGCACAAGAGGCTGACATGGTATCTTGTCTAAATACTATTAGTACAAATCTTTCTTCTCATTGAACTAAGAGAAAGTAGTTGTATATATAATCCAATAGTCCATAATAGTAGTGGGTTTTCAGCAGAACTGGCAATGTCAGAACCTGTTTACTTGAGCCTTCTACAGTTCAGCATGTTAATATGGCTTTACTTTTTATGTCATGTGGTTAAACTTTTCTGTTGAGTGTTTAAGACCAAAATAAAGCAAGACCTATATAACAAAAAATGTAACTTTTGTATCTGACAAGTTTAGTCATATCCCCTCAGGATTTACCCTGAAACCATGTACAGCAGTTTGTAGCAGAGCCTTACTTACTGAGGTTCTACTTTGGAACATTTGAGAAAGTGAGACATTTAGCATTTTTTTTAGTATCAAAAAGCCATTGGGCTTACTCAAAAAAGCAAACCGTACTTTCTTGATGAAAAGAAACAGACTGAAGAAAGAAGACACCATGGCATTGCTAAATCAATATTGACTTTTCATGAAAACCAGACTTAGGTTTGTTTTTTCATCTTAATGGTATAATTTTTGCTGTTAAAGACAATAGCCTTAGCCAGGGGTGGTAGCACATGCCTGTAATCCCAGCACTTGGGAGGCTGAGGCAGGAGGATTGGTGCAAGTTTGAGACCAACCTGGTGTACAAAAGTGAGCTCAAGGTCAGCCTGAACTGCACAACAAGACCCTGTTTCAGAACAAACAAACAAACAAACAAACAAAAAAGGATAATAGCCTTTAATGAACAATTGGGAAGAGCTTCAAAAAGTAAACAGTGTTTGCTTTTTAGAAATGAACTTCAGTTTTTGAGTGAACAGGTCATCATTTAAAACCTTGTCTTTTCAAAAATAAATAAATAAATACATAAAAGTAAAAAAAATATAAAACCTCGCCTTTTCAAAGCTGATTGGGCTACACACACTTTGGGAAGGAGAAAGGAGTGAGCTGGGGAAATTCTATGATGAGTGGTGGGGAGGACAGCTGAAGAGCCAGTGTCTGGGCTCAGCTAGTGGTGGGAGCTCTCGTCCTTGATGGCTGCTTTTGGAGGTGATAAAACTTTTCACCCTTTCAGCATTTGAAAGTTCCCAAATTTGTTCTTAACGCTTAATCATAAAGTTTCACAAAAAGGCCTTATTTCTATTTTCTCTTAAAAACATCTGATGCCATTCCGCAACCACAACAACCAATCACAGCTGAATTTCTGATAGCTTTGTTGTTCTTCTGGGATAGAGCCCGGTTAGGACCCACTTAGCGTCACCCTTGCCCTCTCTACCACTTCTCACTTTCTTCAGATGTTGAAGCTAAGTTCTGGTTGCCATCCACCAATACGACAGCACAGTCATTCATCTGGTAGTAGAAATTATGATTGTTTGGATATTTATTATTCCTTTTATTTCTATTGAAAGTGTAATAAACATAGCCAAAGACACTGCATGAATCAAGGACATGGAAGAAGGCAGATTTCCTTGTGGAGGGGAAGATCCTTCCAGAGATGTATGTCCATGTAAGAGTCACCTGTACTGATAACACCTGTCTGTTGTACTCATTTGCATTTTGTAGGTTTGTGGCTCAAAATCTCTAGTATTTTTTGTAGCTGTGATCTCAGGTTTGCACACAGATCACCCCCGAGGCTGAAGTATTTGCTACCCGAAGGAATAGCTTTCTTTTCATTTCAGTGAAATTCTGAGCTTTTTATGGTGGCATTGCGCCCAGAGTTAGGTCTGTGCCAAAAATTTAAAAGTGTTTCTTTATTTCTCAGCTTCTTTTATTTCTGACCTTGTAACCCAGTTCTGACTAATCCGTTGCAAGCTGGACATGGCGATAGCTTGAGGAATTTTTAAGTTTCTTTTTTATTTATTATTATTTTATTTTATTTATTTTTTTTCTTGTTTCAGAACCTTTGTTTGCTTATTCACTCATTTTTATGGCCGGCCCAGCCTGCCCTGAGGGCAGGGCTGGCGCAGCATGTGGTGCCGGGGATCGAACCCTGGTCCCTGAAGCTGCCCGAGCTTTCCCAAGCAGGTGCTTTAGACCACTGAGCCATCCCACCGGGCCCCAAATTTTTAAGTTTCTGTTGAAGGGATTCCATAGCTGGATTGCCCCTTGAGCATCCGTTTTCCTTCCCTTTGTTCCTCCAAGTGAACACGTTATCTGAAATCTGAAAGCTTTCTTGCACCTTTGAGGAGATAGTGACAAAGGCAAAGACCAACTTGCATAGGATGCTGAGCAGACCTCCGGATGTGTCTGGACCCATAAATGTGCTGTGCAGCTAGATTACTTGCCAGTGGCTGCTTAGTTCTGACTATTTAATAAAACTTATACTTTGCTGCATAAGTCATAGTTGAGCACCTTCTCTGTTGCTTGTAGCTCAAAGCATGTCTGCTACATCCCTCTTCCCTGCCCTCTGCTTTAAACACTAAGTGCTTCTCTCTGCTTTTGTGTTTCTCAAATTTTCCAAATTATGATGAGACTTCAGCTCAGATCATGTTGGACAATGTTTGCTCTATGAGAACAGTACCCCAAAGATGAGAAGACACTGTTTTCTGTCTTTTAGTTGCTCATTATGTAGATAATGGAATTAGTTACACACACATATAAGCAAACAAAGAATGAAGACAATGGCATGGAAGGAGTAAAAACAGGTTGCGGGGAGGCCATCAAAGGGAGTTATAGAAATACTATCCTGCCTACTTTGAGGCAGGAGTCCTCAGGAGAGATGGAAACTTGAAATGGGCCTTGAATGCTGGGTAGAATTTTAGAGGCTTCCCTTTTAAAGGCAGAGGGCTGGGCAGGAGGTAAAACATGGAGGCAGAAATGTGAAGAGTATCTTGGGCAGTGTGGGTTCCTCAGTGATGGACTCCTATGCCCCAAGTTCACTGGCATTTCTTATTCCTACAGCAAGCCAAGCCCACCTTAGCCTGGGACATCCAACTCTAGCTCTTCCTCCTGCAGTGTGGGTCTTCTGGGTTTCTCCAGTCCCAAGCCATTCTGGGGAACTTGCACCTTCCAAGACACAAGTAGAGAATATTATGAGGCTCTCTTACGATTCCTCCTTGTTATTTCCCACACTCAAGGATAGATCTATCATTTTGACCTCTAATGGCATAGAATAAATATTCCCAGTTGCTTTTAACATTACAGAAATTACATTGTAAAGTATATGCCCCTTTGTCTTTGAAGGCTTTCATTCTTTCTTTATTTTTTATTTTTGTATTTTAGGGAATGGTCTACAGGGTGCTCAGGATCTCATTACGAGATCAGACTTGTAGTGATCCGCCTGGTTACAGCCTCCCAAGAGCTAGGATTACAGGTGCATACCACCACATCTAGTCTCAATTGCCATCTCATCATGCTTTGGGGACAGGGACAGAACAATAGGCCTGGGGATCAAATCCCCTGCCCTTGTGCCTGCTTGTAGGTGCTTTAATTTGCTGAGCTATTTAGCCAGATGTCCTTCATTTATTTTTTAAAAGAGAACAAAAAATAGTAAAAAAAAAAAAAAAAGAAGAAACAATACAGAATTTCACTAAACAAAATAACAGGAATTCAGCAGTAGTGGCTATATAGCACAATTGTTCTCTTCAAATTAGTTGCTCAGATTATCAGATATAAGCATGGAAAATTGGTCAAAAAGTTATAGACAATTAAAAAGGAGAAAAAAATTAAGCATGAACTGTTTCTTTCAATAGATAATAGAAATCAGCAGTACAATTAGTCAATCTATCCTATGTATATGCATATGTACTTTTTCCTTTCTTTCTTTTTTTCTCTCTCTCCCTTTCTTTCTTTCTTTCTTTCTTTCTTTCTTTCTTTCTTTCTTTCTTTCTTTCATCCTTTCCCTCATCCCAGTTTTTTTTCCCCTTTGAACAGTTTCTTTCCCTTTCATAGCATCTATTGTACCTTTCAGATTTTATTTACTCTTTTAGGTTCTTACACTAGTGAGACAATGCAATGTTTACATATATGGGTCTGATTTATTTCACTTATGACTATTGTCTCTAGTTTCATCCCTTTACCTCTAAAAGGAAGGGTTTTATTTTCTTGAAAAACAATATACCTAACAATGTGTGAATTTTATTGAAAATGTTGATATTCAAAGACATAGTTTTGAGTCTATTTTAAGTCTTTTGACTTATAAAATTCAGAACTATTGATGTTATTACTGCAAGCTTTCTTTAAATTCTTAACAGACTTAATTTTTATATTAAGTCTAGATAAAGCATGAAGCATAAGCAATAGTCTAGTAGAAAAACAAACAGATACACATAACTATTTTATCCATGGCAATAATCTACTCTCTTTTTAAGGATTTTGAGATTCAAAGATACAGTCATTTATTTAATTCTAATCCATCACAGTTAGCACTGTTTGTTTTTCAGCAGTGATGGAAACGCAACTATTTTCCCTCAATTTGCTGGGTTTGTTATGTAATGCATATTATGGGACTATGCTCTTTGCAGGCAAGACAGGCCCTAGAATGCCAACTTCTGCCAGAGATCACTTTATAAAGACACAAGACTGCAGTGTTTATTTTTATGCAGTACTTTGGATTTTTCTTTTCTACTACTCTAAGATCCAGACAACCTTCTGTTGAACCATGAGATGGCAAGCAAATAGTACACCTGGATACTTGGAAAGACCTTGGAGAAAGCTGTGCTGACAGCTCTCAGGGTAAGGGGGTCAAAGGTCAACAGAGCAGCCCTTCCTGTGCATCCTGTGTGTCCAGTGCCTCTTGCAGGCTTCTTGTCTGGGTTGACGGTGCCACTCATCCTCCATTGCATTTACAGCCTCATCTTAAATGAATGGCTGTGCTGTTGCTTGCCCTTGAGGCTTGTTGAAGTTCATTGCTGCATATCATTCTGTTATGAAAACTTGCTATCATTTACTTATCCATGTTACTGTCGGTGAACTCTTTTTTTTAATGCCTTGTCTTTTCACTAGACCTTGGCTTTAGGAGGTGTTCTGTAGATTTTTGTTGGGTGAGGGGTTACTGAGTAGGTGACAAGACATTATGCTGGAAAAGTCACTGAATTTTTGTGGAGAAATGTAAACATCTGGTATCTTCCTGCAAGAGTAAAAGACATCATATTTCCATGATACATGTGTATCTGTGCTTGTATCTGCATAATTTGCAGTGACTATATCTTGAAAATAGCCTGGATGTCTGCCAACACAGGAATGGATAAAAATAGTGGTATATATGCACATCATATATACCATGAAGAAAGATGGATTTGAGCCATTTGTGCGAAAATCAATGTACCTTGGGACCATAATGCTAAGTGAAATAAATAAACACAGGAAGCTAAACATTGTGTGGCTTCTCTTACATGAGAAACTCAAAGTACAAACAATTTATAGAACAAAATAAATGCTAGGAAATAGGAAGGCAGACTTTCTGCAGATGAGAAGGTGTCTAGGAAATGGGGAGAAAGAGAGGAAGGGAGGAAAGGAGAGGAAGTAAAAAGTTTCAAAGTATACTATGTAAGCATACCAACATAGCCATTATATGTTACATGTAGTGTCCATGAAAATAAATCTGTGTCACTTGCCTCAAAAGCACAGAGTAGGAGCCTGGCTCTGGGTTTTACATCAGTGCTTTCATTTACTATCTATATAACTTGAGCCCTGTTTGCCTATTATGTTTGTGCCTCAGTTTCCTTAACTTAAAAATACTATAGGGACAGTTTTCTTATCTTAAAAAAATTATAGGGAGGTTTAGTGAGAAAGTGAGTTAATCTTTATAAATTTTTAAGACCAGTAACTAGTACTGTCTCAGTTACTCTTCTCTCGTTGCTGGGACAAATACCTTCCACCCAAAATGAAGGAAGGAGAGGTGTATTTTTAGCTCACCATTAGTGGAGCTTTCAGTCCACACTCAACTGGCTCCAAGGTAGATTGGCACATGGCAGAGAGCATCCATTCATGCAATGGCAAAGAGCAAGAAACAAGGGGAAAGGCAACAGCCCTGGCAGCTAGCTAACTTCTCTCCCCTCCTTATATTGTAAGTAGTGATGATTAAGTAAAACTGGCACTCACCATAGGATTTTGAACAGGAAAGTGGAATTTTTGGAGCTGGTGGCAGGAGAGTGCGACCAGCGGCTAACTGAGCTATGGTTTAGATGATGCTCACTGTAGAGCTACAGTGCCTATACATAGACTTGCTGGTGAGCAGCTCACAGGCAGAGGGCAGAATAGAACAGTGAGGAAAGATCTTGGCACAAGAGAATTACATTTTCAAAAATTCCATCCTTTACTTTTGCAGACAAGTTCTGAATATATGGAATTATAACCTATAATTCAAAAACTATTAAAAAATAAGCATCAGTACATGAACTATAGTTGTCACAGTGGTGAAATCTCCATACTGGCAGGAGAGGGACTTCTCCCCATTTTTCTGAAATGACATAATATAGCATTCTCTCTATGTGGCCTGAGCATAAAACTTAGCTGTTGAGATCTGTAGGAATTTCCACTGGACGTTCCTTGCAGTGACATAGTCTTTATGAGCTGGATTATGTACTAATGAGCACCTAGGAGTCTGGTGGGAAGGAACAGATGCTGCAGCTTAATTGGGTTGTTTGCAGAGTTAAAAGGAGTATTTACTGAGTAAGGAAAAGCAGCACTGAGTAATGCAGAATGCTGAAACCAGCAACCTTGGGCAACAGGAGGGAGCAGGAGGGGGTGAGACAAAAGCTGTAGGCTTTAGAAGAGAAACATCCAAGCAGTGCCCCTAGCTAGAAAGATGCTATGCAAATTAATACCTGACTTTTCTCTTAGCCCACCTTTCGGTCTCCTTCCCATCAGCTTGATACACTGGCAGAAGTTAGCAGGAGGCTGGCAGCCGCGGAGTCTGTTGATACAAGCCTGAAGGTCCAGTCTTCGCAAGACACAGAACATGTGGAGAAGGAGGGTGTGTGGACCTGAGGGGCAAATAGCAATGTCCACTGGGAACCATGGCATAGATCAGCTAGACCAGTTGGCTATTTCCAGAGTAAACTTAATCTCATAAAACAGGTCTAACTAATAGTAACTACTAGGAGAATAGCAATTAGTGGCTTGTATGTGTCAGACATTCTCCATAGCCAGGCCTGGTGTTCACCAAATCATGTATTTTGTTTGATTTATGCCCACAGTATTCTCATGGTTAACATCACTATGATCTTTCAGGTAGAAAACAGGCATAGAGAGGTAATTTGCCTGAGTTTTCATAGCTCATAAGAGCACCATAATCAAAGTTTAGTCTGTGGTTCTAGGAACCTGAAGTCTGCCCCTTTTTATTTACTTGAGTAATCTCCTGGTCCTTTTAATATATGAAATCTTAGTCTACTTTCTTTCAATGTATATATTTGCATAAAATGCAAATGCTACAGAAAAGAGAGAGGGTTCAGGTTAGTCCTTTCCATCTCTACCCCCAAACCCCATGCTTTCTCAGAAGCTGTCAGTGGGGTGAGTTCCTTTCCAGACCTTTGTCCCCTACAGGTATAGAAGTTCATATATTCAGAAGCACAAAGACAGCTATTCTTACAGAAAAGGAAAACTGAGGCCCAGAGAAGGTAAGCAAGTTGCCCAAGGTCTGCTGCTGCCCAACAGCCACCGTAAGCAGGGTCACTTGGGCAGGGCCCTGATCTGCTCTGCTTGTGGAATTTTTTTCTTTCACTTTGGACCTCCACCTCCCATAGTAAATGAAATTATTTTATTATATTGTGGGTTAAATACGTACCAACATGCAATTAAGAATAAAACTTCCTTGTGCTTTTAGGTAGTAAACAACTATAAAACCAAGGTTAATGAAGGAGTGGCAAATATTTTAAATGAAAAATTAAATTGTCAATGTTAATGCAATGCAGTTTAATATAAGTTAAAAAATCAAAGATTGATAATAGACAGACATTTTATTTATATAATCTGTTTATTTGTATTTAATTTTTCACTGGATCTTTTTGACTTTGAGAATGAAAGACTATCTTTAAATCACTGTCAATATTATTTCCTATTAAAATAATTAACATTATTTTCCCTCCCTCCCTTCCCCCGATCCTCCTCTCTCTTCCCTTTTAGTCCCGCTATTACTGGGCCTTGAACCCAGGACCTCACACGTGCCAGGCAAGTGCTGCAGTGCTGAGCCACACTCCCAGACCCAAATAGCCTCTTTTGAACCATAGGCAACCAACATAATAGCGCATGATCACACAATACTGAAATATTTAAAAAGAACCATCTTACAGAAATATTTTCCATTTGTCTCTACAGTTATGTATCTGCTAATGAACCTTTGCGAGCTAGGTAGTACAAAGAACGTACAAAGAGTTCATACACAGTATTTTGCACATGGTACCATCAACCATGGCACCATGTTAAGAATTTCTAGATATAACATGACTCAGTTCTCTCACATGTTTTCCCTTTTTTCAACAATCATTAAACTTTTGTTTGTACAGCACAAGTTGAATGAATTTGTCCTCCAGGTGACCTTGGTACCTCATTCCTCTACTAGATCAGTTGTATGGGAATACAAAATTAAAATTATCTCTCAAGGTTCTCAAGTACAGTGATGGTGCCCTGTCCTCCCAGTAGGGCTGGAGCAGTGAACACTTCCTGGTGTGAAGACTATGAAGGCCCACATTTTACTTCCCTGTAAGGAGCATAAAGACAATCACGATGATGAGGTGGGGAGGAAAGAACCACTGAAGCAGACAGAAAATTACCTCCTCCTACTCCTCAATTTTTTCCTGGGTATTTTGTCTTCTGCTAGTAAGGAAGTTGGTGTTGAGCATGAGATAACGTGGTATGTACAAATTTAGACTTCACCATCCCAAGGCAGGGAGATATTTTCTTTGTCTTCACAGAGGCTTAAACTAATTCTTATCCTGTAAATATTGGCCCCTGTCAGACTCATTTAGTCTTCCAAATTATCCCTTTCCGTAGTTTATACTGCAATTTGAGATCTTTCTTTTCCTGTTCTATGATATGCTTGCTATAAAAGATAAGTAAGAGCCATAATAGTAATTGTGTGGCATGTAATGACTTTGTAAATGCATTATCCTGCTGTAAAACTCACCTAGGTGACATAAAGGCAAGAGATGAGTTTGTTTCTAGGTCTTTCATGAGGCTTAATATTGATATATCTTCTTGAAAGTACAGTATTTCCTTAAAATATTATTTGTTTTTAAAGTAAATAGTTAAGAAAAATACAAAAAAGGTTAACTTTTCTTACTCTTTTCTCTATCTTTTTCTAACATTTCTTTGCAATCCCTTTTCTTTTCTTCCTTTTTTTTTTTTTTTTTTCTATCTGGCATCCTATTTCATAGATACATTTGTGGGTTGATAAAGACCCACTAGGGGGAAATCTGGAACTAGCCAGGGATCCCTAAAGCCCTCAGGACTATGTTTCCCAAACTAGATACCTGCTGAGGACCAAAAATCACTAACATAGTAAGAAACAGGTAGCTTTCAGAAAAATTCTAATTAATAAATACAGAGAAAGTGGGGTAAAGATAAAACCCTAACTAGACAAGTTCCACAATAATAACTCTTCCAGAGAAGATCCACTAATGTATAAAATTACTGGGTGAAAGTTTGAGGAGAATTAGGCTTTTCAGATACTCTCAAAGTACTTCCTCTGGGGTATTTTGCCAATTAAAAAAGAGAAATAATTAATTTGAAGGAAGAAATCCAGTTGATTTTAACATACCCAAGAGGTCAAAGTTATTGTCACAGGTATTGAAATACACTAACATGATGATGTGATGCCCTGAGAGGGACACATGTCATTTTTGCAGTAGTTTTGCCAAAAGGCATGTAGCCTCTATATAATCATGACAAAGCATCAGATAAACCCAAACGAAGGCCATTTTACAGACTAGCTGGCTAACATTTATTAAGTGTCAAGATCACAGAAGATAGGAAAAGACAAAAAAAAAAAAAAAAAAATGAGGAGACAGTGCATGGCAATGCTGGGTCCTGAATTTCTCTTGGAATAGATGTGCGAGATTAAGGGAAAAACTGGAGAAATACAGATAAGGTTTATAATTCAGCCAGTAATGTAACAGTGCCAATTTTTGGTTGTGATATTTCTCCTGTGATGACATAGTATGCTAACATTACAGTGTAGGTGAAGGGTAGATGAGAACTTGGTGCTGTTCTTGCAACTCTTTGGCCAGCCTGAAATTATTTCAAATTTAAATATTAAAAAAAAACATACTTAGGATAGATTTTCTTTTAAGAAGGGTGAAAAATGTAAAGTTTTTAGGATGATATTCAGGGAATGAGTGGACTGATGGTAGAAATTTTGGAATGTATGTGTATGTCTATCATATTTTGCATGAGGAATTATAATCTCATTTTCCCTTCCTTTTCTAGTCTTCACCAAAGTATGTTGCTCTTCCTTGACAAGTAAAAATTTAAAATTACATTGAAATGATACTGTTAGAAAATTCTGAGCACACAATTTTTCCTTTTGGAAATTCCTTTTCAACACTACAAGGAGATAAAATGAGTCTTAGTTCCCTCCAGTTTTCTGTGTATTCTGCTACTGTGGGTCTCATTTTTAAATGAATGGTAGTTATATCAAGATTCACAAAAATAACCAATCACCATCTACCAAACTACTTGTTTAGGATTCACGTCGTGGCCCTGTTCTCCTTAAAACTAAAATCTCAGTTGAAACAAATGAACATAGAACAGTCAAAGCAAAATCCTAAATCAAACTTTTAGTGAGGTCATGATGCAGATTTAAGTGTTGTGGAGGGCAGGGAAATAGGAACAAGTCTGGACAACAAATCTGAGAAATTACTTGATCTCAGTCCTAAAGCAGAATTTCATAGATGGTGAGAGGAAATATTGGTTGTAGGGAAAGAACAAGCCAGCCCTTGAGTGGTGCGTGACAGGAACAGCCTATGGAGAGCTGGCAGTGGGTATGGATCTGAGGCTCAGTCCATGGGTAGGGAGGAAAGCAGACTAAGTTATGTACATTTCTGAAAAAACAGTTTGCTGATATTAGATCAGAAGACCACAGTAAGTAAGAGCAAGTCTTTTTCATGCTTGAGGAAGGGAAACCTTGTGAAAACCCTCATGGGGCCTGAGGCCTTGCTGGATTTGTTTGTTGGCAATGAGGATATGTGACATGGAATGTGACAGGAAATGTTCAATACTTATTAAATATGAGGGAAATGGAGAAAAGTCAAAGAAAACTTGAAGGTTTTTAAGCTCAAGTGGGTGCATGTTAACATTAACAGCAGGAAATTCAGGACACGGATGAATTTAGAGGAAAAAAAGACATCACCTTGATGTAAAATCTGACACAGTGCAATGATTCTAATGAAAATGTTTAGTAAAAGTTCCACAAACTCATTTGTTCATTCAGCAGACATTTATTGCCTGCTTTGTGCTATGACTCATGCTAGGTGGTTCTTGTCCTAGGGGAGGTTGCAGCAGGTAAGGCCTATCTGGAGGACTGTATACAGACTGTGGTTGAGAGAATAATGCTTTGAGAAAACAAAGGAGGAAAAATATTTCCAGAGTTTTAGAAACAGGAAACTACAGGTAAGGCAAATATAGAAGATCTGAAAATTTAGGATCTACTAGCAAGAGGTAGTTATGAAAGCCTGGTCCAATCAGGTTTTTTTTTACTTTATAGGTCAGGTTGGCCTTGAATTCCTCATACAGCCTAGGCTGGCCTTGATAAATCCAACCTTAATGAAAGAAAAAAGGCAGAAGTTCAAGGTGAGTCTCCTGTTGAAAAAATCAAGACAGTAACTAGAAGAGGAAAGTGCAGGAGAGTTGCAGGAAAGCCTGTAGTGATGAGGTCAGAGGCACTGAGGAGAGTAACGCTAGCTGCTGTTCATGATGAGGGTTTCTCAGGGAGTAGTGTAGTAGAGCCAGAAGGGTGAGAGTTGAGGAAGAACTGTAATCAGTAGCTAAGGCATTGAGTAAAAATTTGAAGAGCATGGAAATGCAAAAAATTCAAAAAACAGTTTGCAGAGTGAGTGAAGTAGAAAATTCTTAACTTGTCCACTCAGTCTGTCATGGTTTGTGTCTAGGTGTTCCCCCAGAGCCTCATGAGGCTTGTTTTCCCCCTCTTGTGCTCACCTGTTTTTGCTGTCATATGCCACCATGGATTGCTGTCCCTCTGCCTCGTGTCATCCTTTCTTGAGGACAGCCAATTATGGACTGAAATCTCTACAAAATGTGACCTAAATAAATCTTGCTCCCTTTAACTCTGGGTGTTGGTTATTTTGTCTAAGCACCAAGAGAAAATCAATGAAGACACAGTTCAGCACATACTGATGGAGTTGCTGGTGCTGTGATAGTGCCTGCTGTGTGTTTCTCCAGTGCTCCCAACTTTCTAAGAGAGTGTGATCTCTTCGGTAAAGATTTCTTGGGACCTTATGGGTTCCAGACAGAGCTTCAGATGACGAAGAGATAGCAGTACAAACCCTGGTGCTTCTTTGTGCCTATTATCTATAATTTTCATATTTTCAGGGTTCATTTTTACAGATACTGACTATTGCATGTTGTTTTCAAGTGTGTAAAATTGCATAAAATCATTGGTGTTCGTTGTTTGCTTGAGCTCAGATCAAATGTTTTAAGAAAAAAACTTTATTTTTGTGACTTAAGTACAATTTTTATGCTTGAAGGGCTTCAATATATTATGTATAGCAGAACTTCTATAGCCTGATGTCCCCTGCTTTTGTAGCAGTGCATGATCTGTACTTAAGAGTGTGCATGTGTATTTTAAAAATGTAGATATATGATTATCATTTTCACTCCATGTTGCTGTTATATTTCATATGTAGTTATATTGATAATAACAACTCTTGTATATCTTGACCACTCATGAATAATGAATACATACTGTTGGCATGTAAAACAGATAAAGGAAGAATGAACACTGAACAAATCATGTCTCATGAAAATTTCAAGAGCAAGAATGTGCTCTGCTATGGGACTTGTCATTCAAGTAGGCTGGTTTCCAACTCTCTTTTGTCCTGAGAAAAAAGGGTTTGCTAAAAAGGTTAATAGAGGAAAGGTCATGCCATCTTTATATGAGATATTCCCAATGAGGAGAAGTGCATGCATGGGAATGTGCAGAGTATTTGCTATGACTTGTGGAGCGTCTTTCATGTGGGCATGGACTGCAGCTAATGTCAGGCAGAAACTTGTTCTGCCGCTCCCTGAGTCTTTTGCTCTCCAAGGAATCTTTCAAAGTTCAGAATGTCTGTGTTCTGAAAGTGGCTGTCTCAGTTACTTTTCTCTTATTGCTGGGACAAAACACTTGACACCCAAAATTAGGGAAGGAAAGGTTTATTTAGCTCACAGCTGGTGGAAGTTTCAGTCTATACTTGGCTGGTTCCCAGGCAGAGTGGCACATGGCAGAGGATAGCAGTTTATGGCTGCAGAAAACAGCAACGAGAAAAGAGAGAGGCAGTACCTGTCACTTCCCTCCTTGCTTTATATTGTAAGCAGGCTGGAGGTGGGGAGATAGCTCAGCTGCACAAGCACTTGCCTAGCAAGCACAAGGTTGTGAGTTTGATTTCCCGTACTGCTTAGGCAAGCATAGGCAACTGCAGGAACTGTAGTTTGATCTCTGGCACCACATGCTGTGCCAGGCCCACCTCCAGGGCAGACTGAGCTGGCCATAGTATAAATAAATAAATAAATAAATAAATAAATAAATAAATAAAGTTAAAAAAAATATAAGCAGGCTTCCCTGGGGTGGGGATACATGTAGGACTCACACAATGTTCATGCCCTACTCTTGGAGAGGATGAGGAGTTTACAAAGTAAGACACTTAATTAAACTTCTAAACTTCACAAGCTGACAGAATATATCAAGCACTACAGTGGCCCAGCTCCTGTTCAGTCCTGAACCTAGGAAATTGAGTCAGGTTCCTGCAAAGTCTCCTTCAATGGTACCTCCCAAGCTTTGCTGACAATTCGGTGTCTGCCCGCATCTGTTACTAGCAGTAGAGATCAAGGGGTTTCCATACATTCCAATCCAGCTTCTGCAACTTTTGTCAGGATCTTGACACCGTGTTTCTGTTTTCTAAAGCTCCTGATTATGTTTTCTTTTAGCTCAGATTCTGATCTCTGTTTTTAACTCAGTTAGATAAATTGAAGTCTCTGGTTTCTTGTCTCTAAGTTGGTTTCTTAGACTGGTAAGACAGCATTCTGCTAAGCTTCACTGTTTCTCTTCCTCATTGAGGAGGCAGGTCACTTGCAGTTGCAGCTTCCAGGGTATTAGCTTTGTCTTCAAAGTGTATTGTATTGGCTGAACTTGGCTTGGGTGTCCTACTGTGGCAGTTATCTCAGAGTCTTTTGGGGCAGCCTGAAGAAAGAAGAAGCATCATGTCTTCCCCAACATTTCTTCTTTGAGGTTCTCAGTGTTATCAGGCCTCAAGTTTTATAAGGCCTGTGTTTTTGTCTGTCTTTGAAGTAAGATTGTCTTCATGGTAGGGTTAAAAATGATCCATTATAAGTTTGAGCAATGTGGCTATTAATTAAAAAATGAGATCACCAAGATAAAAGTACAACAGCATTATATAGTCTTTTAAAATTCTCTTTCATTGTGTTTCTGTTAGCTGAACCATTCCTGAACTAGATCTGAGAATATCTAAGTGGAATAAGGTTTTATTCGCCACCAAAATGTCACATCTTTTCTCTCAAGGATTTATAGTTTCATTATCTTTGATATATTGGAGAATCTGAAGCTCTGCATGGTGAGAAGGAGCTATTTCTCTCTCTTTTGTGTTGAAATACTCCTTTCTTTCCTGATCAAGGATTTCTGGACTGGAGGTGTGGCTCAGAATATGCGCTTAACATTGTCAGTAAGATCTAGGGTTCAATCCCGGTACATGCATGTACACACACACACACACACACACACACACACACACACACACACACACTTTTTTCCCCCCATAAAATCCTTCCTTCCTTTTCCAACAGACCAAGAATATTACCTGGAAACAACTATTTAAGACTTATATATGACAATTTAGCAGAACTGAGCTTTATTTTTGCTGGTAAGTTGAAGCTTTCTTTCAATTTTGGAGAGGGATGGTCAACTCTGTTTATAAAAATATTCATTTGGGGGCCCAAGAAATATAACCAATTGGCAAAGGAGAATACTTACATTAGAGAGAAAAATGACTTTAACTTCTGGTTTAAAGGTGGCTAATTTCGCTGTCCTTTAACATGTAATCCAGGAATCATTTCTCATAAGAAGCCTTCTCTGAATTTTTCCACCCTAAATCTGCTTAAAGACAGTGGGTGAGCAAACTAGGATGGGTGACACCTTTTTCTGCCTATATCTCAATATATAGGCAGATATATCTGCTTATATCCCCACCTTATGGTGGTGATTAATCTGCAAATACATGACCGAATGAATGATAGAACTCAAGAGAAAAGAAGGTATGGATTATGTGATGGCTGATATGGATGTTTCCTTTAGTGGCTAAACATTGCCTCTGGAGCAGATGGCTACCATTAAGTTTCCAGCTCATTCATGGTTGTATGACCTTCGACAAGTCACTTAAATACTCTGGGACTTGGTATTCCTCACTGTAGAAAGGGGACAATCATAGTATTTACCTGACAGAAATATTTTGGGGACAAAATATGTTACAGAGACAAAATATTTAGAAGAGTGTCTGACATAGCATATGTGCCACAAAATATTAGTTGTTTATTGTTATGGTATGTAGTTGGCCTGATAGGAGAGGTAGAATTTGAAATAAAGTTAGGGAATAAGTTTAATTGTGTAGATAGAAAGAAGCTGACAATGTGTGCATACGGCTGTGAAGATGGTTTCTGCCACAAATTATACTGTTATAGTTTATGATGCTTTAAAATCATGTGCATATATGTATCAAGTTATATATGTTTCTGTGTATATGTACATACAGAGATATGGTATATTAAAGAAACATAGCTGCAATATTAAAAACAAAAGGAAACAATCACTCGCCCATGAGCTACCCAGGACCTCACTGAAATACAGACAGCTGTGCGTGCTCTGCGGCAGCACTGATGGTGCGATCCATCTGGCTTAACCAAATTATTGTAACATGATGTTGCTCTCAAGTTGCAAATGGAAAGGCTCCACCGAGCTCAGCAGCAGCAGGCTGAGTGTGCTTTACACTTCAGGCCCATAAACATAAGTTGTAATATTTTACTGTTCTCATGACGCAGGATGTAATGACTGAAGACATCATTATGTGGAACAAAATTCAGCAGGGAGTGTGATGTTTACTATTTAGCACTTGAAGTTCTTATGAGAACATGAAGTACTTTTTTTTTTTTCTGGAGAACAGTAGGTAAGTGGTATTTGCAGTGATTGAGACTGTATCTAGAGATACAAGCATCTAGTGGCACCTTGACCTTAGCCCAGATACACGTAGTTAGAGAACTCCACAAGTGGGACGAAGGATGTAGAGGATCCAGTTGCATCTCTGTTGCATCCCAGTTACTTAATCAGTACTCGCCAGAAAGTAGTTCTAGGAAACTAGTTCTCAGTTGTGGCCAAACACTAGAATCACCTGCACAGTTTTCATGCAAGATGCAAGGAGCCCCTCCCCACAGATTCTAGTCTAAGTTTTCTGGACAGGGTCAGGCCTTAATTGTCTTGAAGATTCCAAATAATTCTAATGGACAGCCAGAGCTGAAAACCAATGGTCTAGTATTTGAGGAGCAACACAGTCGATCTTCACCAATGCATCAGCTTTTTAAACATTCCTTTCCTTGTACTTAAAAATGTTAAGGAGTTTGATGTGAGAGAAAATGCAGAAGCTGGAGAGAGGTAGGCTGGTGGGAGACTACAAAAGAGGAAGATGGTCTCTTAAAGCCTTCACCTACTAGTTCAGATGCTTAAAAGTTTACATAAGTGACTGGCTGAATACAAATTCCAGTGACAAATCATGTCTGGAATATAATTCAGTGTCTCTAAGCTGGAACCATAAAAGCACTTCATTAGTTCATTGTTTGACTCACTTAATGAATATTAACAAGAGCACTCAGTGCAAATGAAATGAAGCAAAACCAAAGCAGAATATGGCCTGGGCTTTTCAGAGGGCCGCTGAGTTCTGGGATACTTTACCCATTAGCTACTCTAGGACACGAACTGCTGCCGCCTCTCAGAGCCAACTCTCTCTACCTCTAATTTTTCCACATTCCTTTCCATGCAGTAGTGGAAACTTAGGCTGTGGAAAGATGGTAACCTCTTCTGGAGGCTGAATGTAAGAGTAGACAGGACAAAGGCCATTAAATTGTTGCAAAAACTGAGGTAGCAGAATGAGAGGAAGGAATCAGGGTGAGCAACCTCTCCCATAAAAACCAAGTCCTTTGAATTTTCTCACTGAATCTCACATGAAGGGTTGAATGGTTACTGTTTGAAGTTTTGGTTACTGAGTGTTTGTTATTACTTCTGACTGTTCTATTCCTAACAGTGGTGGTCCTGGGATGACAAACTACAGCATTTTAGAGAAGGGTCAGCTTCCAATTAATAACTGGAAAAATCTATGAGAAACTGAAATGCCAGGAGTCACTAGAATTTCATGGAGAACAGATTCTGTTTTACACTGGAAGAAACTCCGGAGTGATCGGCACTCCACCTCGAGTTTTCTGGTTGAAGTTGTTAAATGTGTGGAAATGGTGAGGAAGTGGCCAAGGGGTGAGGCAGAGGGAAACTTACCAGGTGGGACTTAGAGGAAAGAAAACATAAGCTCCCTGCAGGATGGGCTCCTCATTCAGAAGATTTATTTTAACTCCGAAAATAGCGAATTACTTTAAACAGTGCAAACTGAAGTATGAATAAACACTAAGACATAAAACATTTAGATATAGGTTCTGAGGTGAGGGAAATTCTTTGGTGAATGAGGTCAGAAAAAAAAGTAATTTACCTGTGTTAAATATGAGAAGCCCTTGTTTTACAGAGTTCTTGCTTTAGTCTGTGACAGCGTACCTGCCTTGTGTGTGTGTGTGTGTGTGTGTGTGTGTGTGTAATTGTTTTAGTCACACATAGTCTCTTCCGGTCTCTTCCAGGCAGAGACTATGTTGACAAAAAGGAATGAAGTCACTCATGCTAGGTGCAAGACAATCAGACTTTGCTTAGAAATGGCCATTCGAAAAAACTAAAATAAAATTAGAAGAATTGTAGGAACCAGTCAGAAGGGGCCCCATTTCTCCATTTACCTGGTTGGCATGATTAAAACAAAACAAAACAAAACAAAACAAAAAAAAAAACCCCAACTGCCTTGACCCCATAAGAAAAGTAACTGTGAAACAACCAGTGTGCTTCTTATTCCTATTTCTACTGTCTTCAGACTCTCTCTCTATATATTCCCTGTCCTTCCTGCTTGGCTCAATGGCATGGTTAGTCTACTTTGTAGAATGAGAAGTCGCTTAATTCTAGAATCACTAGTGAAGGCCAGTTAGATTTTAAATTTTGCTGCAATTTTGCCTCCCCCCTTGGAGACCATCCCAGTTTAAGTTTAGAAAACAAAAGGAAAATATTTCTTCCCTTTATTCACTCTTTTTCTTTCCTCTTTTCTCTTCCTTCCTCTCCCTTAGCCTTAGCTACCCCCACCCCGTTACCCCTATCTGTTGATCTGGGTCTCTGGGCAAACCAAGAAAGGATTCATCTGATCTCAGCAACAGAAGCCTACCTTCACTGTTCCTAGTTGCAGGGAGGCGATGCCAACCAGGAAGTGTATGTGACTTGTGTGTGTGTGTGTGTGTGTGTGTGTGTGTGTGTGTTTGTCCCAGTGTTCCAGGCAGAGGCTGTGTATGGTGGACTTTTACTAAATTTGTTTAATGACAGAATGGATGTGGCAATCAGATCTTGTCCTTCTTAGGTTCCTCCAATACAAATACTGAGCTTCCTTATTTTTGTGTATCCCCAAGGCAGGGGGAGTTACATACTATTCCCCTGGGACATTTTTCTGCTCAGACTTGTACCAACCACTGGGGTAGGTACTGGGGATTCAGAAATAAGGAAAAATCCCTACCTTCCAGGAGCATACTAGTGGCAGCCCCTGAATTTTTTTTTAAATTTTTATTTATTTATTTATTTATTCTTGTTTCAGAACCTTTATTTGTTTATTCACTCATTTTTTTTTTTATGGCTGGCTCAGCCCACGCTGAGGGCAGGGCTGGCACAGCATGTGGTGCCGGGGATCGAACTGCGGTCCCTGAAGCCGCCCAAGCTTTCCCAAGCAGGCCCTTTAGACTACTGAGCCATCCTGCCGGGCCCATCCCCTGAATTTATTAATGATGGAAAAATAGAAAATGTGGACTAGTATTTTTCCCCAAGTAACTGAGATGCATCAGTCATATTATGTTAAGCCTACCTGGTATCTTGGCATTTTTGTTTTGTTTTTGTAGTTCGGTTGCACAAGTATACAAAAGCAAGTGTTTTTGCCAATACCAGGGAAAACATTTTATGATTCCCATTTCAGTGAGTGACAATGAGTTCACTAGAACCGTGATACTTTTGTTTTTTCTTTTTTTGAAGGTTGGATACACCCCACTGAAATACGCAACTAATGGAAGCAAAGGAAAAGTACTTGGTTTTTCTAACCTAGATCGTAGTCAAGGCAAAGGACATCTCTGCCGAGTTTAGAAAATCAACAGAACAGGGAGGCCAGGGAGAATTTTCTTTTCTTTCCTGGCCCACATTGGTATTTTTTTCCCAAGCTATGTTTGATTATATTTTTGTACTTTTTATTATTTTTGTCTATTCAGAGGTAATGGTTATCTTTAAACAGTGCTTTGCAATAATCTTCTATTAAGCTTTACTTCATCTATTCATGTTTATTTTAGGAGGTGGATTTTGAGAAGGTCAAGCAGTATCTACGTAATTATATTCCAAGAGTACTTAGCAGGGGATCAGGTGCATAAAGGTGTCAGATCATTGTGAAGCGGGAGTGCACTGAAGTTCATGCTTCACTGAGAATCCTCTGTGAAATATGTAACAGTGACAGCAAGCCTTCAAAGTAGGCATGGGGTTTGGAGGCTTAGAAATGGGTCAACAGCACCAGAGATATAGCAGCAAAGTTGGCAACAGGGATATGGGCCTGTTGTTCTTTTAGCCTCAGCCATCTCTTCATGTCTACCCTTCTTATTTGCCGTTTTATTTTATTTTATTTTTTTTTTAATACATTGGTGCCATCCATCCTATTGCTTTTCATGTTATCCTCTCATGGAAGCAAAAATTTGCCTGTCTCAGTATGGTCTTAGCTTGGATTTGCATCTTTGCTATGCTGATAGTAGCTAAAGGACCACAAAGAAGAAGGAAAACTTTTTTTGAGTTCCAAAGTCCTTATTGATAAGTGGGAGGCTTCAATACCTACTTCAGCACGGGGACTGGGTCCGCATGGAGAAGTTCCTTGGTAACTGTTGGCTTTTTTTCTACCGTTTTGAGATCAATTGCCATTAGACTAGTGAGAAATAAATTGAGGAGATATCATAGATTACCTAGGGAAGTAGCATAATATGAGGCAAAAGCAAACCTGGAGTGAATAGTTTACTTACAAAATTACACTTAATTTTATTTTGCAAAAGTCAACAAAAACATATTCGGATTTGGCTTCTGTTCAAAACATGTATTTGTTTTTTTAACAAACATGCAAGTTAAGTGTTAATGTGGCATGTCAAACACCTTTCTCTCTTGCTCTTGGATTTTTTTTTCCTAAAAAAAAAAGGCACAAATATTGTCCAAACTCCACTTGTGTTACTACCTGCCAGAATTACTAACATTAATGCTTATTAAGAGGAAAGAAAAGCTGCAAGGCTTGGTCTTTGGCATTTGCATTTGATTCAGCAGTATAGTTTTAAAAACTTATATTTGCTCTTAAGATAAAAAATTTTGGAGGAAATTTGATAAATTCTGTTTCTTCTCCACAAAGGCACCACTGTACCAAGGCATTCCGCTGGCGCTGTTGCGATCCTGCTGGTAGACTATTACTTCCAGCCTGTTTATTAGCTTTTCTTTCTGTACTCAGTATGTGCTTTTTTTTCTTCCCTGAGAGAAAGCACAGAAATGATGCTTTCTCTCTCCACCCGCAGCATCATGCAAAGGCAAAGGGACATCAGAAGTCACAGTTGTCTGAATTTACTTTGATTATATTTTGTTTCTTGTTATGTATTATAATATTGACTTATTTACTGAAAATTAACATTGTCGATTTTAAAAATTTGAAACAATTTATGAACCATGTCTTCACAAAAACAATTTCTCCTAGCCCACTATTTTGCATTTAGGTAAAATGATTTTAACTAAACTTAATGAAAACACATAAAATAATTTTAGATATCAGCAGTTTACTAGAAAATAAGACTTTAATGAGTCAACATAATTCACTCACATTTTTTATATATTGTAAACAAGGATAGGATACTTTCAACAGTAGCCTATGAAGGATTTTTTTTGGGGGGGGTAGTATATCCATCAGTATAGGATAGATATCAAGGAAGCATTTTAATGTAAATCTGGTAGGGTCTCTTATGAATTTGTTTTCCAGACAAAATTGTATGAAGATATCCTAATTAAAAAAAAGTGATAGGTTCTCATTGAATGAGCATAGTGTGTGAGATAAAGGCTTTGCATTTTCTATAGTCAGAAGCACAATGTAAAACATACAAAAGACACACAAGAGAGGCATCTATCTGAAACTCCAGCCAGTCTGAAGGAGTGCATAGAGGAGAATGCTTTTCTGGCCAGAGAGTGAAAGACAGCATAATAGTCACCTAAATCAGTAAGTGTAAGCAACATAAATGTGCCGTGCCATTTCACAGAGTGCAAATCAGATCAATTGGATATTGTATTGTGATAGCCACATATTTTTGAGAAAAATTCCCAAGCCAGGCGGATGTGGATTGGGACGAAGACATAGGCCGTGTACACCACCATCGCAAAAATGGTTAGGACAACAGTGTTGAACATGGATTGCTCCCAGGGCTCCAAGACAGCACAGCATGTAATGATTTGGTATTGATAGTAGAGCCAAGAGAAATACTCTTTCACACGCCTGAAATCCATGCTCAGAATGCTCCTTCAAGCAGTAGAAGATCCACCCTGTTAAGAAAAATAATAGAGGAAAAGAAAAATAAAATAAGGAGCCAAACACAAAATTTCCTTAAATTTTCATGACCTCTGCATGCTAATGTCTTTCAAAGAATGTTAAAGATCACTGGATGGATCATTAATATGAATACCAAATAGAAGTAATATTCAATATATTAATCACAGAAAATATTGCTACAACTTTTAAAAATAATTGCTATAATTTATAGAAATTATATTATTAATATTGATCTAAAATGATATCTAGCAATAACTCTAGTGATAAAACTACTTCAAATGGATTTTAAACACATTTTATCTATCTATCTATATATATATATATGTGTGTGTGTACACACAAATAGAGATAATAATGGTTATCATAATTTCTAGCAACATATATTCTGACAGAAAAATTGAAGAATGGTGTGCAGAAAACTTAATCTAGCAAGCATGAAGTTTCTGTCTTCAGAAGAGTCTGCCTGATGAGTTTGGTGCTTGGCTGGAATCTGAGAATTTGGCTTGTGAAACTGTTCACTCCAGTCCCTAACAGGTTAGAATGTCTCACTGTGTCTAGATTACACCAGTGGTTCTCAACCTTTCTAATGCCTTGACCCTGCAATAGAGTTCCTCATGTTACGGTGACCCCAAACCAAAAAATAATTTTGGTGGCAACTTCAAAACTGTAACTTATAGCAACATCAATAGGGAAGTGGGTCATGCCCACACACTGTACTCTGTAGAATGACTGTGAGGACAATATGCAATATGTCAACTTTCAAAGAAAAGAAAGGGGAAAAGAAAAAAAAAGATAATAATGTTGATTTAGAAGGGTTAATGTTTAATTGTTTGATGAATCTTATATACCTATATGTATTAATCTAAACTGATCTGATGATGAAAATATGTAATATAACCATTGTTAAATTTAAACAATAAAAAATTGAAAAAAAAACTGTAACTTTGCTACAGTTATGATTTGGAATGTAAATACCTGATATACGTTATGTATTTTCTGATGGCTTTAGGTGACCCCTATGTTTTGGTCGTTCAACCCCTGCCGGGGTTGCAACTCACAGGTTGAGAACCGCTGCTCTACACACAATGTACTTTATGGTGAAAATTACTATATTCTGGTGGTTTGAAATTTTATAAATTTCCAGACTTAGTGTATCAAGTGTTCACTTCACAAACCTCAGTATAAAGCTACCTTGGTTACTGAGTCTCTAATGGGCATTTCTCTGACAAGAACATGACACCTACTTTGACTTAAAGGGAAGTTCTTTCCCAATAAATGTATGATAAACTGAAAGTAGTGTAAAGTTTAAAAATGCATTGAATGCCTCTAACTTCTGCAGTGTCAATTCTGAGCAATAGAGCATAAGATAAAATGTCGGTGGCTTACTGTGATCACAGGGCATCAGTGTGCTTTGTGTTGGTGCATCTGCTCACAGCAACACCAGAAGCCTACATACAGATTTCTCCCGTGTCTTCTTTTCCTGCTGATCCTGTTGCATAATTTTGCTGTAATAGCTTAGCTCTGAGTGCAAGCGCAGTACATGTTGAGTCCCATGGCTCCTTCTAGTTCACTGCACGAACCTCTGGCATAGGTATTATTGTGCTTTTCACTTAAGACAAAAGATTTTAATTGTGAGGTTTTTTTTGCCCCTAAACTAAGGTTTAACCTTAATACTGGCACTTTGTGTGAGAAATAAGTGGGTTTTTGGTTGCAGTTTGGCACTTGGTCTCTATAAAGTTTGCCATCAGAGTTCTAGTTAACCACTGAATATGTGAGTGGTCTTGGAGACTCCTAAAACAAATGGGATGCTCTGAAGGCACTTTTGAATGGTCATTTGGTCTGAAGATACAGAGTTTAGGAAACCTCTATAAAAGTATTTGCTGGCCTTCCAATTGGACTTCAGTTAAGGCCATATGTAAAGCTTTCTAGGAAGAAAAGCACTTAGCATTTCTTATAAAGGTTCCTGCAAAAGTCTTGCAGTCCTCTAGGGATACTGGAGTGGGTGACTGTGGCAATCCAGGCTCTCCTCAGTGCTCCACTGCTTACTCCTGAGTTCACACCATTAAAGCATGTCTTGATAGTTTTTGCTATTGCTGTCAGAGGTAAAATGTTTTGAAGTTCACTTTTTTTTGGACATGAACATATCTTTTCTTTAATCCTCTTTTGAGTAGAAGCAAGATGCTTTTCTAAGACTGTGAACTTGTTAGCCTGAAAGGAGATACTGTTTGTACACTGGCTCCTAGATCAATTCTTGGCATAAATATTGGTCTCTAAAAGAGGTCCATAAATATTTGCTGAGCAAAATTAATGAGAAATAATCAATCTAAAAATAATCATAGAGCACTCGTAGTCCCAATGTTAGGGGATGCAGTTAGCTATTGCTGGTGTTCACTGGGCTTGGGTTTGAGAAGAAGCAACATATTTGAAAAGGACCATTTCTACAAAATCTTAAAAAAAATGGTCCTATGTGACCAGGCCACAGTTGCCTATAATAAGGATGAGAAAAATTCAGATAGACAGATACCACAAAACAGAGGCAGTTTTACTTTCCCAGGAAAAGAAAAGTCAGCCTCCAACTATTCCATATGCTACAGCGAGAACTGAAAAGGTAGATGTGAAAGCCTGATCCTGGTGGGAGGACTTCAGGGAGTTGCTACCTCCATTTTTAAAGCCGGTTCTGCCTGCAGAAATGGAGCAAAGATGAAGAGGATGAAGTGCAGGAAGAAATGAGTAACAGGAGTACTTCAGTCCATTTGTGCTGTTATGACAAAAACCTTAGAAGCATGTAATTTACAAATAAAAGAAATCTATTTCTCACAGTTCTGCAGTTGAGAAGTCCAAGGTGGGTGCACCAGCAGGTATGAGGTCGGGAGAAGGCCCTGTCTTTGCTTCTAAGCTGGCAACTTGAAGGCTGTGTCCTTACATGATGTTTCTACCACAGATAGGAGGGCAAAAAGCATGCGTGCCGTGTGCAGCCTTCTTTATAAGAGCCTAAATCTCATCCAGAAGGGAGGAGAGGCTGTAATTAGCTAACCACTTCCTAAGGACTCCACCTCTTCATACTATTGCTTTGGAGATTTGATTGCAACATGAATTTTGAAAGAGGCATAATAAACATTCCAACTATGGTACAGTATAATTGCAGTGAGAGAGAGTATCCTGACATGAAGATTTTCTATGGTTAGGTGGCAACAGTGAAATTCAAGAGTTATCACTGTTGGAGATTATAGCCTGTTGTAAGCAATTTAAGTTTGAAAAGTTTCCTGCATGGCACCTACACTGGCTTTCCTCCAAATCATCACAGGTTAGGACAGTTCTAGTAACCGACAGGGAACCTGGAGTACATTAATGAGATAGCCCATCAGGCTGCAGTAGACAAAGATGAGATAAAGGGTGCTCAGACAGATGTTCATTTCCCTGAGGAAGTGTGGATCAACATGGGAGAGATAATAATCAGATAGTCTATATAAATACGCAATTTTCAGTTATGTTAAGGGTTCTGGAAGAAAGTGTAGTGTATTAAGAGGATATGGGAAACCTGATCCAGTGTTGCGTGTCTCAGGAAGAGGTATTGGAGATAACAGCCAAGAACAATTCAATTCCAAACACAAGTGAATACAGGTCTGAGAGAATGGCCTCCGTGTAGGGGGAAGCTTGTGCAAAACTTAGAGTTGAGAAGAATCTTAGAATCAAGTAGTCAAGAGGTCAGGGAATAGAACAAGGAGAACATGAAGAAGCAGGAGGGCCACCCCGCATGCAGAAGTGGAGGGAAAGGCTATTGTCTTTAACCCATGAGTGAAGGAGGCCACTTTGTTATTAATTGGGAGAGGTTGTTGTGGGTTGGAGTTGAGGAAGAGTGTAGCTTAAGTATGTGACGTACTGCAGAATAAAGGCAAGTTGAAATGATTTTGGATATCAATCATTTTAAATAATCAATTTTCCACTTTTCCTATGGGCGTCACTCTTTTAGAATTAACTATGTCCCAAATAGCTGCTTAAAATGTTCTGAGTATACCTTTCAGTTTTATAAATAAGATAATATTGTCCATTTGGATACCTCATTGACCTTTTTCTCCATACGTAGTGTTTAAGGTGTACTAATCATTCTCCAGGCCACTGTTTCATTTTTTAAGCTTCACATTGTGCTTAGGTAGTCCTGTAGATGTTAATTACAGACTTGTGAGAGATCCGGAGCCACATGCACCAAGTTAAGCAGTGCTCAGGTTTCTGAGCCTTAGAAATCAAGACAACCAATGTTTATTATTTAAGCTGCTGAAAGTCAATGAACGAATCAAAGAAATAAGAGATAAGAAACATACAGCATATATTACACCAAAGAAATGTATAGGGTAAGGCCTGGGTCACAAACACCCCAAATTTGCAATGATTTAAAATCTGGCCATTTTACATATGCTACGGTACTGCCAACAACTTAATCAAATTAGGATTTAAGCATTTTCTTCTTGAACTTCCACAAATCTTTCATTTCTCAGCTCTCTAAGGCACAATCTCTGATATATGAAAACTTCTTTTATTGTTACATCACAATTCAAATCTCATACAGTCTGTCATTCCACAAAAGCACTGGTTGCCTTCCTTTCTTTGTTTCATTTTGCTCTTATTGGTGCAAAGGAAATTTAAATGTTGTTTATTAGTTGTTTCTTACATGAAAAGGTGAGAAGAGACACAGATGGTTATTATTAGTAGGCCATCTGCTACAATCTATTGTTGGAATACACATTATTTTTAGGTTCTAGATTTACTTAGGAATGTATTTTTCCTTTCTTATGAATCTATTTTGTCTTATGTGGTGACATGCACTATTGAAATAAAACATTTTAGACTATTTGATCAGTACTGTGTGTAGGAGAATTTATTCATTTGGTGAATAAACACAGAACAATAATGGCCTCAGAAGGATTCTGTCCTAAAAGGCACTGCAGACAGGAGAGGCTCTTCTGGTTCATGTAATAAGCACACAGTGAATAAGGGACTGGGAATGCACACTACATTAAAATATACTAAGAAGGGAACTGGGGAAACAGTCCAATTCTACGGAAATAGGATAATAGAAATGCCACAACATTAATTATCTGTAAGAAACCTAGAACTAAACTGCAGCAAATGTTCTAAAACCTTGGTTTTTCACAACAGAATGTGAAATTAATTTACTCACTTCTTCAAAGACCAATGCCATATTCTAGCCAAGGACTTGAAAAGTGTACTCAAATACACAGTGATTTTTCTTACATTTAGTTATGTTTTTTAAAAGGTAATTTTCTGTGTATAGGAAAAGAGAAAATCATTTATTTTTCTTCAAAAAGCTTTCTCTGAACATGATGACTTTTAAAACTCACTCAGATATTTAATGAGCTTGTTTATTTGGAGGTGGCACTGGTGGAACAGACTACAGTGCACCTCCATAAGCTCCTGGTCTGATACCAAACTCATCTGTTGGCACTTGCGATAGGTTGATTATGCAGGCACCAAAATTCTATGTTGAAATCTTTAGCCCAAAATGATCATACTAGGTGCCAAGTGCTCCAGAAGGTGATGACATCAAGGCAAAGCCCTCACAAGTGGGATTAGAGTGCTTGGTGCCAGAAAGTACCCTTTCCCCATCTGTTGAGTGAGGGCCACAGCGAGAAGACAGCTGTCTGCTAATCGGGAAGAGGTCCTCATTAGGTGCTAATTCAGCAAAGTCTTGGTCCTGGACTTGCAGCCTCCAGAACTGAGAGAAGTGTTTCCCTCCAGTTGATTAGCCATAAACTCTATCGTGTTACTATAGGAGGCTGGCACACTAAATGATGTCCCTGAGTGATAGGGAGGGAAGGGTCTTCTAAAGAAGCCCATAGGGCTCAGGGAAATAGCTCAGTAGCTCAGTAGAGTGTTTGTCTGGCAAGTGCAAGGTCCTGAATTCAATCCCTGGTACTGGAAAAAAACTTGAAAAAAAAATCTCATCATCTGGTGGACTGTAGCTCTTAGGAGGGCCCAATGAAAAACAAAACACTTGACATTCCCTGTAAAAAGTGGAGGAGACTGTCAGTAATGCAAGTAAGGCCTAAACCCTAGAAACCTGCATATGTAAGAAGTGCTTTACCTAAAGACTTTCTCTTCTATACTTTCATTTATTTATTGAAAACAATTTTCAGCATATGAAAATTTGCACTCAGGATATTCCAGTGCATATTCTGTGGAAATTACGGTTAATATACTGTGTTGACCAAAACACTCATGGCTATTACCCTTAAGTATTATAATCTAGCTAAGTGTATCTCACTATGTGAAGTAGCTAAAGTATATCCCAGAGTGCTGGTATCTGGATGGACTATAAAGCTCTCTCAAACCAAATAATTCACTTTTAAAAAAAGATCAAACCATGGGGTAACATTAAATGGATATTAAGTTGAATGATGTTGATTTAATTTGTCAAGCCAAGTTCAAGTGAATGATGCATGTGTGATGGCCATAGCCTTACAGCAGTCCTATGAATTGACATGGGAAGAAGTAGGAATTCTAACAGAGATTTCTGTGCTCTTCTAAGGCCAAGTGAAGAGAACAGAGCCAGGTGTGAAGAACATGTAGGAAGCCCCAACCCCACTTTCTTTCAGTTTCCCCAGACCTTATCCCATCCTTAGATGGGACATTTTCCTTATGTTCTATAGTTCAGATTCTTGTCCTGCCACTGAGATGCTGAATGTTTATTAGTTATAATTATTACTGAGAACTAATAAAACCTAACATTCTTATTAGTAATGTATATCAGTGTGGAGGAAAGGCCCAAAGGGGAGATTTGCCTGATGAGGGGGCAAAGAGGATCATTATCATCTTGAGAATCAAATGAAAGAGATGGAGCCCTAGACAAAAACCCCTGGGGGAACAGGAACATGGTAACAATGAAGAATTTAAAGAATTAAAATTTCTTTAAAGAGTTATGTCATCCTTAAATGGAGAGTTAGTTGCTAATTTTTATTTTGAATTTCACTACCCTCTGACCAACAAGTAAAGATTTTTCTCTCACTAATTTTCTGTACAGTGGGAAAGCAGAATAAGTTTCATCTCCTTTTGCAGACTGAGAGGGAGGTGGTCTGTAACACACGTTGTTAGGGGGTAGATCTCTGTTCCAACTGGAATGGGTAAGAAAGTAAGCAAGTGTAACAAGCATAGAGACACACCTGCTAGCATTAAACCCTTTGCCTGAGTCAGGACACAAAGCCAGTGTAAAGAGAATACAGAGGAGAGGTAGTGGCTAGACTTGCTCATGAAGTTCTTTCTTGTTTTTTTTTTTGTTCTTAGGAATAGGAGTGGTAAGAAGTTAGGCAATTGCGGTGAAGTATAAGTTTCATGTACTATGGGAAAGTGGCATTTACTTGGAATTCTGCAGAAGATGTCATACTGCAGCTGTCCTTTGCCTAAAGAAGAACTACTTAACACTATTGGATTTCACCATTAAAGGATTTCTTTTTTAAAAATTAACTTTCTTCCTGAATGAAGAAGATCTAACATAGTTGGGTTAAATTTAAGTCTGGAATGTCAGAATCAGAACCTAAAGTTCAAAGACAAAAGGACTGACAATTGACTTGGGCGTAACTGCTTCCTAATTCATTTTGGAATTCTGTATCAATTCCTCAGGGTTTTTGTGCTTAAATTTTGAACCTGAAATCGACAAAAGGTAAGAAGTGTATGGCCTGTTCAAGAGAGACATGCTATTCTTCACTCAAAGGTAGACCTCTCTGGAAAGAGCTCAATATGACTTTCTCAAACACAAATTTCCTTCCTTCCTTCCTTCCTTCCTTCCTTCCTTCCTTCCTTCCTTCCTTCCTTCCTTCCTTTCTTCTTCTCATCTTCTTCTTCTTCTTCTTCTTCTTCTTCTTCTTCTTCTTCTTCTTCTTCTTCTTCTTCTTCTTCTTCTTCTTCTTCTTCTTCTTCTTCCTCTTCCTCTTCCTCTTCCTCTCTCTCTCTCTCTCTCTCTCTCTCTCTTTCTTTCCTTCTTTCTTTCGAAGCAGAAAGTGAATTTAGAGCTTCACACTTGCCAGGCAGGCACTGTGCTGCTGAACTATGTCCCTGGTGAAAACTTTTCTTTAAGTAATTTATTTATGAAACAAAATTAAGTGCTAACAACTTCCTTCAAAAGACTACTGTACAGAAAGGAGGATTAAAAGTAACTTTACAGTGGAGAAGGCTATTAAGCACTGCCCAGCTATTATGGCTTGTGTTTAGCTGCCCCCCCCCACCCTCCGCCCAAAGATACATGTAGCCCTGAGGTGTTTTCTAGAGTTTGCGATTAATTCATGATCCAATGCTGGGGTTATGGGTGTGAGTACTACACTCACACTGAGGCAGATGGCCTGGATGCAACTTAAGAAGGGAGAGAGGCTTGCTCTCTGCTGATTCTCCTCCCCCTTGCTCTTTTTGTTTTGCTGTGTGGCATTCTGCCTTGAGCCAGCCTAGTATGGACTGAAACCTACAAAAATTGTAAGCTAAATGAACCTTTTCTTCCTTTGTGTGCCTATTATTGTGTTTCAGCAATGAGTAACACGAAATTGAGAGACCAGTTGAACAAGGTCAACTGGTAGTGGTTAATCGTGTTGATAATAATAGAGATGATGCCATGAAAGTGGTTCTTTACCTTTGTAGTCTTCTCAATAGTCCATAGATTTAATCACCACAAAATTTGATAAGTTTCAGTAAAAAGCTGTCTTACAAGATATTTGATTAGGGCCCCTCAAAACTCTCAAAGTCACCAAAAAAGGACCAGAAAGGAAAACATGGTCATGGCTCAGAGAATCTTAAGGAGATTGATCATTAATTATAATGTGGTTCCTCAGATGGAATCCCAAATCATAAAAATGATATACATAAAAGGTAAATAAGTATAAAGCAAGGAATTTAGTTAACAATTGAGTACTAATGTTGTCTCATTGCAACATATGTGATGTAAAGGACCTTGGTGGTCTTTGGGCAGCCAGTGGGACTCTGCTAAGTTCTGACTTTCCTTAGACCCCAGTGTGCAGCTTCTGCTGGTGCTGCTCTAAACTTTTAAGACCTTAGGAGAACTCTGAGTGTCCTGTGGGACATAAACAGTGGCAATCTGTGGACCCAGCTCCAGTAGGCACAGACTTTTCCTGGAGCCATTTAAGAACTTTGGCAGACTCTGGGCAGCCTGTGCAACTCTATCTGGGTGATTATTTGGAGCTTCAAAAATGCCAAAACACACAAGCAAAAGGCAAGCTCAGTCCTCTAGCCCCCCATAACACAAATCCAGGAAACATACAAGAACTTGGAAATAACACATCTGAAATTTCTGAAATGATAGCAACTGAATTAACGAAACAAGTCCATCAGACTTTAGAAGAAATTAGAGCAGAAATAATCACTCGGGTCCAAAAGAAAGGAAAATACTCATGAAAGATTTGTTCGTTACAGCTAAAGAAGACATAAAAAATAGAGAAGAAAAGAAAAATGATGGGAATACTGAATGAATAATACAGGAAGAATTAGAATGCATGGCAGATTCAAACAGATACCCAGGAATTAAGAATGTCATTGAAGACTGGCAAAACAACTTGAACGAAACCAAAGACAGACTTTCAGACCTTGATAGTAGTGTTGCAGCTAATGAACATGAAATAAAAGATTTTTTTAACACTAATGAAGAACCAGGAAATAACAACTCAGCAGCTACAAGATAATGCAAAGAAAAATAATATTAGAATAGGTGTCAGTGAAACAATGGGACACAGCACAAATGACATAAAAAGACTATTTGCAGATGTACTAGCAGAAATTTTTCCAAACATGAGAAAATAATCTTACATACAAATAAGCAAGGCATATAAACTCCACACAGCCATAATCACAATAAAATCTATACCTAGGCATATAATAATGAAGATCTCATAAATTCAACAGAAGATAGAATATTAAAAGCTGCTAGAGAGAAGAAACAGATCCACTTACAATGGAAAGCCCATCAAAAAAATGGGAGATTTTTCAGCACAAACCATCAAATCAGGAAGAACTTGGATTGAAGTATTTCAGGTCCTGACAGACAATAGCTTCCAACCCAGATTGATGTACCCTACCAAACTATCTATCAAATTCAATGACAACGTAAGATCTTTCCATGACAAAGAACAACTGAAGAAATCCAGCTGACCACCAAACCAACCCTGCAAAGAGTGCCAACACATGTTCTAGAGACAGAAGTGATTCAAGAACAACAGAAGAAGACAAGCAAACAGAGCAAAAAACTCAAAAGAGGGAAAAATTATGGAACTTCTAACAGGAAAATAGCATGACAAAGATAAGTGAATATGTATCAGTTATAACCATGAAAGTAAATAGCTTTAATTCGCCAATGAAAAGAACAAACTAGCAGAGTGGATTAAGAAATAAAATCCAACAATATGATACAGAAACACATTTAACTCAAAAGGCAATTCACAGACTAAAAGTCAAGGGATAGAAAACAATCCTCTATGCCACAGGAAATCAGAAAAAGGCAGTGGTAGCTATCCTGGTTGCTGACAATATCAACTTCAAACCAAAAATCATCCAAAAGATAAAGAAGGACACTACATACTTGTTAAGGGAAAACTGCAGATAACAATAATAAATATATATGCACCACCTAATATAGAAGCACCTTATGTAGATAAGACAAATTTTAACAGACATGAAAAATCAAATGGGCAATAATACAAAAGTAATGGGGACTTTAACATGCTACTGTCACAAAGAGATAGACAAACTAGGCAAACTATTAGCTAAGAAATAGCAGAGCTAAACCAACTTGTGAAGAAATTCTATAGTAGATCTTTACTGAGTGTTTCACCCAGCAACAACAGAATACACATTATTCTCAGCTGCATATGAGACATTCTCAAAAATAGGCCGTATACCAGTACAGAGAGCACTCTAAAGTAAATGCAAAGGAATTGAAATTAGCCCATGAATGATATCTGATCACAGTGTAATAAAACTAAAATTATTGACAAAAGAAATTACAAAGCTAGCTGGGTGTGGTGGCTCACGCCTATAATCCCAGCACTCGGGAGGCTGAGGCAGGAGGATTGGTGAGAGTTCGAGACCAGCCTGGGCTACAAAAGTGAGCTCAAGGCCAGCCTCAACTGCATAGCGAGACCCTGTCTCAAAAAGACAAAAAAAAAAAAAAAAAAAAAGAAATTACAAAGCTCCATAAACACACTGAATTTAGATAACAACATCCTAAATAACTAACAGGTCATAGATGAAATTTAAAAATATTTACAATCAAATGAAAATGTAGATACAACTTACCAAAATGTGTGAGATTCAGTGAAACTTGTCCTAAGAGGAAAATTTATAGCAGTAAATTTGCACATTAGGAAAACAGAACAAGCTGAAATAAATGATCTTATGCTGCACCTCAAGCTGCTAGAAAAAGAAGAGCAAATCAAGCCCAAGGCCCAAAGAAATTCTAAAGATTAGAGCAGAATTTTTTTTTTTTTTTTTGTCTTTTTGAGACAGGGTCTCGCTATGCAGCTCAGGCTGGCCTTGAGCTCATTTTTGTAGCCCAAGCTGGTCTTGAACTCATACTGATCCTCCTGCCTCAGCCTCCCAAGTGCTGGAATTACAGGCATGCGCTCCCACGCCCGGCTTAGAGCAGAAATTATGCACTAAAGACAAATCAATAGAAAGAATAAATGAATCAAAGAGTTGGTTTTTTTTAAAAGAATAAATACAATTGATACACCCCTAGCCAACCTAATCCAAAAAAGGAAAGTAAAAACTCAAATTCATGCAATAAAGAATGAAAGAGGTGAAAGCACTACAGATTCTAAAGAAATTCAGAAGACCATCAATACCTACTTCCAAAATCTCTCTCATAGGACAGGGAACGCAGAGGAAATGGACTGTTTCCTAGATATATATGAAATGCCAAAGATGAATCAAGAAGATATACAAACTCAATGATTCGACAACAAGGAACAAAATTGAAAATGTAATTAAAAAAATCCTACCAGGGGCTTGCAAATTAGCTCAGTTGTTTAAAGCACCTTTTTGGGCAAACCCAGTCAGAAACTGAGGACCACAATTTAATCCCCAGCTCCCCATGCTGCACTAGGCCAGCCCTTAAAGCTGACTAAACCAACCAAAAAAAAATTCTTCTGAAGTTTTGTAGTGTTGGGTTAGCTCAGTTGTTTAAAGCCTCAGTCAGATGCAGGGGACCACAGTTCAATCCCCTGCTCCACAAGCCACACCAGAGCCTGCCCTCAATGCAGCCTGAGCTAGCCAAAGGAAAAAAAAAATACTTGTTTCCAGTTTTTACAAGCAATGGCCATGACTCATCCAGGTGGCTGACACTGACTGAAGATCTGCAAGGTGCTACACATGGTTTCAGGCTAAATCCTGAGGAAATTTGGCTACCTTGTTAGACAGAAAAGTTAGTTTTTGTTATATAGGTCTTGCTTTAACTTGGTCTTAATCATCCAGCAGAAAAGTATAACTTCAAGGTATAAAAAGTAATGCCATATTAATATGATGAGCTATAAAAGGCTTAAGGCAACAACTTCTGACAATATTGCCAATTCTGCTGATAACTCACTACTGTTATGGACTATTAGGCTATAATTGGGTTATTTTTGCTGAATTCAAGTATCTACAATATTTGAACTGGCATCAAGTATGAAAAGGTTCTTTAAAGACTTCTTCAAATATAGCTTATGGAACACCTTATCTTTGACAAAACAAAAAAAGGGGGGGGTATAAATACAGGAACATTTTGTCGTAAAAAATGTATATACAAAATAGGATAGATATACAGCTACTTTCTCTTAATTCAATGAGAAGAAAGGTTTGTACTAATATTATTTAGACAAGATATTATGCCTGCATCTTGTACTCTGCATAACCACTGCAAAGACACAATGTATTAATTATTGTAACTGTCCCAGGAGCCTGTTTTGAAACTGTTTCATTGCTATTTTATTTTCTCGTTTTAATGAATTAAATTTTTTAAAAAATCTTTTTTTTTTTTTTTTTTTTTTTTTTTTTTTTTTTTTTTTTTTTTTTTTTTTTTTTTTTTTTTTTTTTTTTTTTTTGCATGACTGGGGTTCAAACTTGTGACCTTGCACTTGCCAGGCAGGCACTTGTGCCACAAAGCTATCTCCCCAGCCAAAAAAAAAAAAAATCTTACCAACAACAAAAAAGCCCCAATCCTGATGGATTCATAGGAGAATTCTATAAGAAATTTGGAGAAATTTTAAAGCACTTTTCTCAAATGCTTTAATGAAATTAAAAGGGAAGCAATTCTCCCAAACTAATTCCTGGAGGCAATTATTACTCTGATTCCAAAACCAGAGAAAGATTCAATTGAAGAAGAGAACTACAGGCCAATCTCTCTATTGAATATAGATTTAAAAATCCTCAATAAGATACTAGCAAACAGAATGCAACAAATTATCAAGAAGATTATACATCGTGCTCAAGTGGGATTCATTCCAGGAATGTAGGGTTGGTTCAACATATGCAAAACCATAAATATAATACACCACATTAATAGAACAAAGAGCAAAAACCACACGATCATCTCAGTACATGCAGAAAAAGCTTTTGACAAGGTCCAGTACTCATTCAACCTGATAAAAGCCACATCTATGAGAAACCAACAGACAACATCATATACCATGGGCAAGAAATGAAGGCCTTCACTTTAAAATCAGGAACAAGACAAGGATATTCATTGTCTTCACTCCTATTCCATACGGTCTGGAAGCATTAGCCAGAGAAATTAGAATAGAGAGATAAATAAAAGGAATAATGATTGGAAAAGAGGAAGTGTAATTACCATTACTTGCAGATGACATGATCCTCTCCATGAGGACTTTGAATACTCCACTGAGAGTCTTGTAGATTTAATTACTAAATTCAGTAACATATCAGGATACAAAGTCAACACCCATAAATCAGTAGCATTTTTGTACACAAACAATGAGCACAATGAGAGAAAAATTAGGGAAACCACACCTTTCAGAATAACATCCAAAAAAAGAAATGAAATCCTTAGGAATCAATCTCATAAAGGAAGTAAAATATTTATACAGTGAAAATTATGGTACTCTGAGAAAAGAGACTGAAGAGAATTTGAGAACATGGAAAAATACACCATGCTCCTGAATAGGAAGATTCAACATTTTGAAAATGGCCAATCCCAAAATTGCTATACATATTCAATGCAATCCCAATTACAATACCATTACTGTCCCTCACAGAGCTAGAGTAAACTTTCCTCCAATTTATTTGGAACCAAAAGAGACTCAGAGTATGAAAAGCAATCCTGGGAAACAAAGGAAAGGTAGGAGATATCGCAACCCCTAACCTGAAATTATATTATGAAGCTATTGTGATAAAATTAGCATTGTATAGGCATAGAGACAGGCCTGAGAATCAGTGAACCAGATTAGAAAATGCAGACACTGCAAACACACTCAGGAATCTTGTCTTTGATAAAGGGGCCAAACATACTCACTGGGGGAAAGATAGCCTATTTAATAAATTGTGCTGGAAAAATTGGCTTTCTACATGTTGAAAGCTAAAGCTAGACCCATGCCTATAATGATACACAAAACTACAATCAAAATAGATCAAAGATTTAAATATTAAAATGGAAATATTAAATCTTCTGGAGGAAAACATAGATAGAAATCTTAAAGACATAGGGGTAGGTAGACAGTTCATAAACAAAAACCAAATGGTATGGAAAATACTTTTAAAAAATCCACCAGTTGGGATCTCATCTTTTTGAAAAGTTTCTGAACTTCAAAGCAAATCTCCAACAGAGTAAAAAGAAAACCAACTAACTGGGAAAAAAATTATAGCCAACTGTCCCTCCAACAAAGGCCTTCTATTTAGAACATACAAAGATTAAAAAAACTGAGATCCCCCTCAAATTCAAAGACATAGTCCAAAACTGAGCACCTGAGATGAGTATACACTTTTTTTAAAGGAAGAAATACAAATGTCAAGTAAATATATGAAAAAAATGTTCAACATCACTGGTCATTTAAGAAATGCCATTTAAAAAACACTGAAACTCCATCTCACCCAGAAAGAATGGCTAGCGTCAAGAAGTCAGCCAATAACAAATGCTGGAGTGGCTGTGGGAAAAAGGAACCCTTCTGCATGGTTGGTGGGAGTACAGACTGGTACAGCCACTATGGAAATATGCATTCAGAGTCCTTAAAAAGCTAGCACGGGAGATCCCCTTCAAGCCAGCTATTCTCTGCCTGGCTATTTTTGCAAAAGAACTGAAACTATATTTCATAGCAATATGTGTGCACCCATGTTTATAGCACTGCAATTTGTTATGGCTAAATCCTGGAAACAACCCAGATGCTCATCAACTGAAGAAGGTATAAGGAAGATGTGGTATTTTTATACAATTGAGTATTATTCTGCTATAAGGAGGATAAATTTGAGTATTTTGTCATTAAATGGATGCAACTAGAAAACATACTCTTAAATGAAATAAATCAGACCCACATGTGCAAACATCATACTGTCTCCTTAATGTGAGAACCTGAAAGAGAAAAATGGAATCTGAAGAGTACAATAGATACTGGGAAAAGGGAATTAACTTACTCAAAAAGAAAGAGTTATGAGTTGAGGAGAAGGACAGGAGAGGGGGTGGGGGAAAGAGATATATCTATGCGTTGTGGTTTGTATCTAATTGTCCCCCCAAAGCCTCATGTACATCATGGGGCTGTCAAGCGCTTGGCTTGAGGGTAGGGGTTTGAGGGGGCGTGGCCAAGAGAAGCGCTAACGGTGCCCCCTCCCACCAGGCTGTGGCTTGGCACCGAGGCATGCAGCACATCATCCTGGACACGGCAGCGCCCCAGCCACTCCTCCAGTCCCTATAAAGTGGGGGCAGCGTCTTGAAACCTCCAGTAACTCTGAGCTAAATAAACCTTTTCTTCCTTAAGCTTGTGTGTCGGGTATTTGTCCCAGCAACGACAGAATAGTAACTAAAACACTATGTATATAAGCAGAATGGTTTCGACAATGGTATTGAACATTTCTGCTGTTCATGGAAAGAATTAGTGATTTAATTTGTCTTGTGTCATTTTTTGAATTATTTGTACTTTTTCTCTTCTTAATTTACTATAAATTTCTCTTTTCTTTCTTCTTCCAATTTTACATGCATGTATCTGGTAATATGAATAACTGGTTGGAAGATGATACTATGTCTTACAACAAATATTGTGAAATTCATATTACTTTGTTAAGTGAAAATCTGTATCCTTTGTAAATTTTTCGGTTTTAATTCTCATTTGTGCTCTTAATAAAAATAAACATATGTGATGTACTAATTAGGATTTCAAGAGGGACCTCAGGAGATCACTCAGTAGGTATAAATGCTTGCCTGAAGGTCCTGAGTTTAATCCATTTTAAGAGGTGAAACTGAATGTATGACATAGGGGAAATTTGTGTTATCTTGTTGACTTTTCTAAAAATTTAAAACTGTTCTAGCAATAAAGTCAATTTAAAAATTTCAAAAGAATAGTAACAATTAGCGAAGTCTTGAAAAATCCAATTATCTTTTTTTCAGAGCTATCTTTTGTACATAGATCAGTAATGCTCGCCTAGAAGTAATGGATGTATCTTACAACTGAAGCAAACATCTCAAAATAATACTTCATAGTACATGCTGATATTTTCTTTTGTATTATATTTGTTCTCCTCTATTCTATTTCATTCTTTCCTTTTATGAAAACTCTTCCAATTGTGACCTACCATATAGGTTGGGTGTTTTTTGTTTGTTTTTTTTTTTTTTTTTTTTTTTTTTTTTTTTTTTTTTTTTTTTTTTTTTTTTTTTTTTTTTTTTTTTTTTTTTTTTTTTTTTTTTTTTTTTTTTTTTTTTTTTTTTTTTTTTTTTTTTTTTTTTTTTTTTTTTTTTTTTTTTTTTTTTTTTTTTTTTTTTGGTACTTGGGATCAAACCCAGGATTCTGCACATGTGCTGCAAGTGCCCTGCCACTGAACCACAATCCCAGTCTCACACATAAATTTCTTAACCCACCAGTTGCACCTTGCCTTGGAAAAACCCTTCCTTTCAGGCGTACCTCAGTGCAAGCTTCTTTGTTTCTGTATTGTCCAATATGGAAGCCACTAGGCACACATGGAAACTTAAGTATCTAGTGATCAGTGAGAGACAGCAAATGCCTACCATGTTTCATGGCACAGATATGGTATTTCTCTATCATTACAGGAGACTTTGCTTTAGCAGTGGAGAATCTCCGTCTCTTGCTGGCTAATGAAATAGCTCACTAGCTTGTCTCTTTTTTTTTTTTTTTTTTTTTTTTTCTTTGTCTTTTTGAGGCAGGGTCTTGATATGAAGTTCAGGCTGGCCTTGAGCTCACTTTTGTAGTCCAGGATGGTCTCGAACTCACACCAATCCTCCTGCCTCAGCCTCCCAAGTGCTGGGATTACAGGCGTGAGCCACCACGCCCGGCTCGAACTAGCTTGTCTCTTATTCAGCTTAAAATCATCCTTTTCCAAACTGACATATTCATTTCACTGCTTGGACCTTTCAATGGATCTCCATTTCCTATGAAATGGAACATCTGTTTTAGGTCTGGCACAATTTGATTTCTCCACCTGTCAGCTTTTTTCAACTCTCCTGCTAAATGCCACTGATACTAAAGCTTCTATATTTTAGTTTACACTCTTTTCTTTCCTAGAAATTCTCTTGTGATCTTTATCTGCTATATAAAGTCCTATTTTTAATTTTACTTATTTTTGTATTTTAGGAAAGAGAAGTCCTATTTTTTAGATAGCTCCTCTAGGGCTGGCTAAATAGCTCAGTGGATTAAAGCAACTGCAAGCAGGTGCAGAGGCTAGAGGTTTGATCCCTGGCCTGCTGTGCCAAAAAATACCAAAAAAAAAAAAAAAAAGAAGATAGCTCCTCTAAATACTTTTCTATGAAACATTCTCTAAGGAACTCTCTCCCCACCAAAGAGAGTATTTTTTTTTCTATGTATTAAACATCATAGCAGCATTTCAGCACTTATAATGTAATAAAACGACACATGTATAGTACTGGGAATGTATGGCATTCATTTTCTTATCTCCAGTGTGGAGCTGGTTAATTAGTCAGTCGGTTGGTTGGCTGAGCAAATTGCATGGCTTCTGAAGGCAGCAACCATGCTTGAAGTTATTTAATATTTCCCAGCACCATGTGGGACCCATGTAAAGTGCTTATGAATTCACATTGTCTGCTTTCAGGCAATGAGCTCTCGCAGATTGCTTTCTGCAAAGTCAGTTTGATCTGCCTTTTGGAAGATGGCTGGGAGATCGTGTTCATATTTTTAAAACAACATCTAACACACACTTTTCTAGTTTCCTATAATGTTAAAAATTCATGGACCCTCTAGAAAATAGGAAACACTTGTGAAGTGGATTTAAATCTCACTAAAATGGCTTTTGCAAGTGCTTAAAGTGGACAAGCAATAGTTTAAAGTCAATAGATAGAAAAGTGAATCAAATGTAAAAAAAACTCAGGCAGAGAACATCTGGAGATCTCAACTGTATTATAGTAATATTGTCTTTTCCTTTTGTTTCATTTTTCTTTTCTCTTACCCCCTTCACTTCTATTTATTCATTTTAGTCTATATACTTGGGCAAGTACCTAATCTTTCATATCACAGTGTCTCTATATAAGGTGAAGATCACTAACTGATAATGCCCCCAAGCTGTCTCAGTGATGTAGTACATGTGTAGGGATGGGTTCTCCGCTCTTTCAAAGAAACAGTCATAGAAATAGTAGTATCTGCTTTTGTTACTTGTAGGTTGTTTTAGCTTTAAACTTTCTATAAGATTTTGCTAAATTATATACTCAAAGACACTTTGTGGTGTGTCCTATAACAATACCTTTTACCATAGAGTGGCTTGTGTATTTTGCATGAAAAAAACTTCAGGTCTTATTTATGCCTGCTAATTGAATTGCCTAGTAAAGGCAATCAGTCAGTCAACCCATGTGACTATTACAGCAAGCGACTGCTTCAGAGGGCAATTTTCAAGTGTGCCTGGAACAAGGCTTGAATACTGCTGTGTGGGATGCACTGCACAGCCATGTGTGGTAGTCTTGTCACAGAGGCTTAATTACAAGCTACTTCTTCGTGTAAGCAGTATTTGACTACAGATACAGATGTAAAATTTTTTATTACATCAAAGATATGAGTAATATTGTATTGGCAATGGTGGAATCTCAGAAGTACATGTATAAATTTAGTTATAGCAGTAAATGACTGGCTTAGCACATCCAGATATGCTGTTGTAATTTTTCTGTGGGTAATGCCAATGTAATCTGTGTTGTACAGAAAAGACCATGCTTGCTAAGAACTTCCTGGGGATTTCTTTTCTTTTTTAGAATACTTGCACTCTGTCTTTTGCTACCCAGTTCCTCGTGTTGACAGCAGAGTGAATATCAGAAGCGAAACTCGAAATTCAGGCCTTGAGAGTGAGCTGAAACACCAGCCAAAATGTTTGTGATCACCCAAAGCCAAGGAAGAAAATTAAACAACCGTAGGGGAATTAAGAGACTTTTTTTTACACATTAAGGATGAGTTGGATAATTAATTCTAAGAGGTTCCCCAGAGAGGAAGAAACAAACAAGTATAAGTCATAGCATGTATTGCTTTTAGGCAGCTAAAGTTACTCTAATTAAATTTCATAACCTTGTACTTAGAAGTGAATTACAAAAGAAATGTACTTAAATAAAACCTCTCACTGACAATGTAGCCAAGCTATTGTTGATTTAAAGTGTTTATGGTTGTCTGAACCAACCTTTTGCCTATAGTTTTTACTAATACCAACAAAAGCAGAAAAACAGAAACCGTGTTTTCCCAGTTCAGCTGTTAACTTGTGCCAAGGTAGAGCACGGTGTGTGTGCAACAACTATAGTTTCAGTGTAGTCCTTGCTTTTTGGTATAATCTGACAAACCAGTGGAATACATGGGTGAAGGAGTCTTGGCTGCGAAAGAAAAGATGGAGTATAATTTTAATACAAATGTGTATAACAACATATATTAAACTCAAATTAGTTCAATTTCAGTGTTGTGTGGCTATCCAAAAGGAGGTATTTATTTTGAAACTAAAAAGAGTTGCAAGAATACTAATATTGAGATGCTATAAATAGGATGAGAAATTTGGAAAAGGGTGGAGACGACGTCTGGTTTCTTTCCATTGTACTCTCACTTACCAACCTGGAAATGGCAAATATCCCTGCTTGTTTCTGGCAGTGCTCAACTGGAGTGGGCTTCTGGACTGAGTTCTAATTAGTTACTGTGCTCTTCTTAGGATAAGATTCTTTTTTTATTTCTTTATTATTTATTGATTTGTATTTGGTACAGGGTCTACAGGGTGTTCAGGGTCTCACTACACAGATTGGACTCTTGTAGTGATCCTCTTGTTTTCAGCCTCCCAAGTGCTGGGATTATAGGTATGTGCCACCACGCCCAGTCTCAATTGCTGTCTCAGTGCACCCTGGAGGTGGGACCAGCACAGCAAGCTGGGGATTGAAAACGAGCCGCCGTCTGTGCTGTAATCTACTAAGCTATCTGGCTGGCCTTATTAGCATTTATTTTTAAAAACCTGTTATTGCATAAAGAAGAAAGTATATATCGCTTTTGAGTGGCTTTTAACTTCTAAGACACTGTTGCCAAGGGTAATCAATTTCTAAAGCAAAAAATGAACAAAATTGTAACATTAACAGTAACTTAGAAGTCATTGACATCATTATTTTTTAAAATCATCAATTGTATATCTATGTTCACAGTAACATCATTAATAGTATTCAAAAGGTAAAGAAACAAATATTCACTATAAAAACAATTAATAGAAGATGATAAATACATAGAATGGAATATTCAGCCTTAAAAAGAAACACATTCTGATATATGGTTGCAACATGAATTAATCTTATAAATGGATTTCTTCTAATGTTTGGTAGTATCTACAGTGTCTACAGGATCTCACTATGTAGATCAGACTCACAGTGATCCTCCTGTTTTCAGCCTTCCAGTCTCAATAGCTGTCTCGGTGCACCCTGGGGGCAGGGCCAGCATGATGCCTGAGCAGAACATGAACTAATCTTACTGAAGTGAAGTAAGCTACTCATGAAAGACATTGTGATTTTAATTCTTAGAGGTATCTGGAGTAGCTACCCACATGGAAAGAGCAATAGCAGTGACTACCAGTTTTGCAAGGTGATAAAAGTCTGGAGATTGATCACCTCCAGTGTGGATATGCTTAATGCTACTGAACTGTGACTTGAAAAATGCCTGAAATGGTAGACTTCGTTTCATCTTTAGCTACAATTTAAAAATTTCAATGAATAACCCTAAAACTAACCATTAAGACTGATGCTTTAAAGTAGTAGAAGCAACGTTTTTTGAAAAGTCATTCCGAGTCTCAAGCTGGAGTGGCACATAGTCCAGGTAGACTGCATGGGTGTGCTGTCAGCAGCTGAGTAAACGAATGATACTGAAAGAGATAAGAGTTGACAGGTTTTGTTTCATTTTTGGTATCAGCCAAATTCCAGTGACTTCATTCTTACAGTATTTGTGGGAATTATAAGTCCTAAAATATGTTATCTGCTTTTGAAAAACGAGTTCCTAAGAGCCTAATAGGTACAGTACTTAACTGGGACTAAGAGTGAGAAAACAGTCAGATGTTTGGCGGGAACTGCTTTTCTACCACTGATGCAAATTCCTTTTCTGGCAATAGTGTTCCATGTTCAAGGGGACAGTTTTACCCTTTTCTCCTTTTCCTTGGATCTTTCTGAGCTATCAGACTCACAGTGTGGTAAGGGGACCACTTGCTTATTATTTGTTTCTAAGGCTCTGTTCGTCTTACTAGCTTGAAGCTTGACGAGGAAAACTTAAACTTTTGTCTCATCCTTACCCACCAAGATTACACTTGATGATTCCTCAAAAAACTGAACATTTTCATCCAAGAAGCAATTTGAGGGTGAAAGCGTATTGCTGTAGTATTGATCTGTCGGGAGCACACTTGCTGAGCACTGATTTCCAAACTTCTTACAAAAGGGAATCTTGTAGGGTCAGCAAAGGCCATCCAAAGAGCATTTTCTCATACCAATTGTATGTTTTCTTTGCACCTCTTGGGGGGGTACTATCAAAGAAATAGTACTTAAAAATTTTATAAACATTTAGCACACTTTTATAAGCATGTTTATAAAACTCTTGCCTTTGCCTACTGTTTCCTTTATTTTTCCTCTTCTCTGGATTCTACTTTTGGCTTATTTTTATTTTTTATTTAGCTGTCTAAATAAAAAGACTTCTGGGGATGAGCTCAGTGATTATTGTATTTGGGTGATCAGCAGCACCAAACTCGCCTAGACATATTTTGCTGACAGTACTGATAAGGCCAGTAGGCCTGGTTACCACTGCCAATGACCTGCATCTGTCTCTCAGGTATCCCTGCTATTAGAAAGATGAAGAGCCAGCTAGACTGACTCTGGAAGCTGTGAAGATGGGGAATAATATTGATATGTGCTTGACATTAGGAATAGTGCCAAAAGAATATCTTCCAATATTTGGATCGAGATATCATTCTAGGTTGGATGATAGGTCCCAAAAAGATATGTCTGTGTCCTGAAACTGGCTAAGTGCAACTTTATTTAGAAGAAAGGGTGATAGCTATGATTAAGGATTGTTTTTATAGGTGCATCTCAAATTACCTAGATCAGCACTAAATATCCCAAGGACACTCTGTTCAGAAAGGAGACACACAGGAGAAGGCCATGGGAAAACAAAGGCAGAGATTGGAGTTACATAACCATCAGCAAGGAATGACTAAAGCCACCCAAAGCAGCAAGAGGCAAGGAAGAATTCTTGAGCTTTTGGAGGGAGCAGCCTTGCCAATACCTTGACTTTAGACTCCTATCTCCAGGACCATCAGAAAACACATTTATGTGGTTTGAACTACCTAATCAGGGACAGTTTGCTCCATGTGCCCTAAGAAACCAATATGGAGATGCATAAAAACACTAGAGTCTTGTCACATGGAACTACAACAGAGAGCATCATGGTAGGGTGATGTGGCAGGCCAGGGATGAATTCTTAATTTGCATCACTCCTGTTTTAAAGAGGAAGAAGGTGAGGCTTAAGAGGTCCTATGTGAGACTATGTGGGGTCTCAGAGACAGTCCCACTGAGACAGGGTGCTTGAGTAGTCACCTATTTGGGCTCCAGGTCCTGTCTGGGGTTGACACCACCTCTGCTTCAACTAACTATGTGACTCTGGATAAGTCATATCCATTTTTACACTGAATTTCCTCACTTGGAAAACAGTGGTGATGACTGAACTTCATTCCTGTGTCTACTAAGAAGATTAAACATTGTAAAGCATTTAGAATTCATATGAAAAGCCAACTAAGAATTAGCTGTTATGATCACCATTATACTGCACTAATATTCTGTCGCCAAACTGTGAAGAACCAGAGAATGAATATAACAGAATGGGATCATCTTTAAGGCAGAATGCACAGCATTTACCAGTTACTGGTTTTAGAAGGTTATTTGAAGAGAAAAGCTTTAGCAACCTGGAAAATTGGTCTTTGCTGGTTCAGAACAATACCAAGCAGTTCACTTGTGTTACCTCAATCTAAGGATGAATAAACTCAGTCTCAGTAAGTTTTTTTTTTTTTTTGTCTTTTTGAGACAGGGTCTCGCTATGAAGTTGAGGCTGGTCCTGCGCTCACTTTTGTAGCCCAGGCTGGTCTCGAACTCTCACCAATCCTCCTGCCTCAGCCTCCCAAGTGCTGGGATTACAGGCATGAGCCACCACGCCCGGCAGTCTCAGTAAGTTTTGCACCTTGCTTACTTTCAGAATCCAAGTTGGAAACCTAGGTGTGGTGATGCATGCCTATAATCTCAATACTTAGGAGGCTGAGGTAAAAGGATCACTAAGAGTTCCAGGCCAGTCTGCACTGCATAGTGAGACTCTGTCTTGAAAACAAAAACAAAAACAAAAAACCCCTGAAAACAAAAGCAAACAAAAAACAAAGCCAAGTTGGAAACAACATTGGGATTCAGTATATGATGCTCTTACTTCAAGGTGTTCTTTCTGTCACACCACATTGCCTCCTAGACCAAATTATACAGATGCAAAGCAAACAAAAGCATTTCTTGAATTAGTAAAATTAAGCCTCATTACCAATAGCTTTGAAGCAAAATTGAAGTTTTCCAGAATATTTTGAAATGAAGTTATTTCCAGCCACTTCAGAACTATAGAATGCTTGGAACATTGCTATAATGAGGGAAAGGTTAGGAAACAACCATATGCAGGATAAGCCTATTCCTGTCTGTCCACCCCGCCCCCTTCTTGCCCTGGCTGGTTGGTCTCTGTTACCAGAGATGTAAGAGTGGGCAGACAACAAGCATCAGTGTTGGATGCTACTTATTTTTCTTTCTTTTTTTCTCTCTTAAGAATGGTAATGAGGACAACAAGAAAAAGTCAATGTCCTACTGGGAACACAGGCCAGTCTTGCTTTCATTATGAATGTTTTTGAAAGGCAGTGTTTTCCATTCAGTGTACTCTTCTTACTTTGTCTCACTCAGTTAATTAAAAGCTTATTAAGACTCCCTCCTCTCTTAAGGCCTTTCAGGATAGGATGCCATCCATTTAAATAAAAGATGAAAAATGTCCAAATAGAAGCAGTCTTGACCAAAAATCCCACAAATAAGACAGTTGCTGGTGTTGTACAATTCTGACCTTGGTACTTGTACTGAGACTGGCTTCTTCTAGGCCAAGGCATTATTAACATGAAGGCTATGGACTTACCCAGGGAAAAGGTGGCAATTTATGGAAATTTTGCTTAAGTGAGCATTTTTCTGCATACCTTTCAAGGAAGTTTTACTACCTATAAGCTAAGATCCACTATGTTGACTGTACTATCTCTGGTCTCTCTGCAGCCCAGGTTCCTGCAGAACTTGTATTCTCAGATATTAGTAACTAAAGATATTTACCACAGGGGCTGGGGAGATAGCTCCGTGGCATAAGTGCCTGCCTGGCAAGTACAAGGTCCTGAGTTCGAACCCCGGTCCCGAAAAAAAAAAAAAAAAAAAAAAAGATATTTACCACATTTTATTCATTGATATGATCTTAAATGGCAATATAATATGCAGTATGCTATAAATACTTGTTGATTGCTTAAGAAGACTGAATTAGAAGCCTCACCTTGTTAAGAATGCCATCTTGTAGTCAAAAGGTCACATTTTTAAAAACAAGACTTTAGGACATGATCAGAGCAATTTACCTTGCCAGGAGTGTACAGGTCTGATCTTTGGCTTCACTTGTCCTCAGATGACCTTGTATGGGTTAATTCTCCCTTCTGGGTTACTGTTGCTTCATCTGTGAAAAAAGAATTTGAATTAAACAAACCTCAAGGTATCTTCAAACATTAAAACTTTCTGTTTCATGTAGAATGTCATTATACCATATGGATGAATAACCACTCAGAAGTTATTTTTAGAGCAAGTCACAGTAGGGACGCACCACTGGCTACTGACTTCTGTACCCTGAGGGTCCCAGGTGCTGCAGGTGCCAGGGTGGAGGGGACACAGTGGTAGGAAAAGAGGATGGAGCTATGAACCCTACCTCATTTGCCGGAGAAGCCCATTCTTAACCTGCTTTGTGTTTGGAGGTTGATTTAGAGTGCAGAAAACATTTCTTGATTTTATTTGATTTTTTTTTTTTAAACAAAGGAAACTGGTTTCATTTGGATCATAGTTCTGGATGCTGGAAGGGACAAAATCAGGGACTGCCATCTGGCCAGGACCACATGCTGCTTTGTCTCATGGTAGAAAAGCAGGAAAGCAGGAGAGAGAGAGAGAGAGAGAGAGAGAGAGAGAGGGAGAGAGAGAGAGAGAGAGAGAGAGAGAGAGAGAAGAGAAAAGAGAAGAGAAGAGAAGAGAAGAGAAGAGAAGACAAGACAAGACAAGAGAAGAGAAGAGAAGAGAAGAGAGGAGAGGAGAGACAGACAGACAATGTAAGAGTGAGGAGAGATGCCATTCTCAGCTTATAATAACTGTTATCTGTCTGTCCATCTGTCAGCTTCTCTCTCTCTTTCTCAGGTATCAATTGTCTTGATTGGTTTTGGTTGTTTGACCCTCTCTCTTCACTTTCCCTCATTCTCCTGATCTCCTTCCTCATATCCAAAATGCCTACCATCTCTCCTTTATTTGAACTCTAACTATTTGAATTATGGATTTCTTATATAAGAAAAATCATATGACAGCCTCTGTGTCTCATTTGTTCACTTAATAGTATGGCATCAAGAGCCATCCACTTTCCTACAAGTGACTCAGTTTATCTTTCTTTGTGGTTGAGTAATAATTCAGTAATACCTAGACCATATTTTCTTTTCTTATTTCATACATTTTTATTTTTTTTACTTTTAATAAGAAATAACAATGTGACAGTTTCAAAACACATTAGTAATATATTCCCAATAATTGATACAATGCATATTCTCATCCTTGTTGTAGTCATATAGAGCACAGTGTGTAGATGTGATATTTCTAATCATTATTGGTACAAAAAAATTCCTCTCACTGAACTAAGAGAAAGCAGCTGTATACATAGTCCAGTGTTCCATAATTGCAATGGGTTACTGACAAAACTGGCAATGTCAGAAGCTGTTGATTTAAGCCTTTTAAAGCTCAGCATACTAACCTAGCTTTACATTTTATGCCTCGAAGTTAAACTTTTGTGCTGGATGGTTAAGGGCAGGTTAAAGCAAGACCTGTAAAACAAAACATGTAACTTTTGTATCTCTCAGGGTCAGTCAAATCCCCTCAGAATTTACTTTGAAACCATGTATAATGCTTTGTAGAACTGTTGTCAGTGTCAGCCATCTGGATGAGTCATGGCTATTGCTTGACAAGTATGTTCTCTGTGAAAGCCTGAGAGAATGTTTTCTCTCTAGGTGATTCTCCTTAGGCACACTGTACATCTTCAAACTCAGTAGACCATATTTTCCTTATCCATTCATCTGTTGAATGGTACCTAAGATGCTCCTATACTTTTGCTATTGAGAATCATGGTGGTACTTTGGTCCACTCACTTCATCTGTTCCACAATTTTTAAAAAGATAGCCATGTTTGTATTTGTTCAAGGAAGATGGCTGTGGTCATTTGTCACCTGAAGTAAAGCTTGCAAACAGAAAGTTTTGTTAAATCCCTTTGTTTGTGAACCAAATTGTTCATAAGCAGAAGCATTCACAAACCAAGGTGCCATATGCTGCCATATGCATGGTTATGCATGTATCTTTGCACCAGGATGGTATTGTGAACTCTTTTGTGATGATACCCAACAGAGGTATAGCTGAACAAAAGGGAATTTCTTTTCTGTTTTTCTTTTTTTCCCTATATTTAGGACAGGGTCTACAGGGTATTCAGGGTCTCACTACTACATTGGAGTCCTAGTGATTCTCCTGATTTCAGCCCCCTAAGTGCTGGGATTACAGGTGCACGCCACCATGTCCAGTCTGAATCACAGCCTTAAGCACCCTGCGGGCAGGACCTGCATGGTATACCAGAGACAATCCCAGCTGCTGCGCTCTGCCTAAGTAGGCACTTTAGTCCACTGAGCTAACAGGCTGGCCCTCCAAATGAAATTTCTATTTTCAGTTTTTCATAGTGGTTATAGTAGTTTACATTTCCACCATTGGGGTAGAAGAGTTCAATTTTCTTCAACTTCTTGCCAGCATTTGGTGTTTTGTGTCTTTACCGATAGCCATGCTTCTAGGAATAAGATGAAATCTCAGCATCCCGTTGATTTTAATTAGTCTCTGTTGGTATCATTGGATGAAGAAAGGAAAAAGACAGTCAATAAATGTTTTAAAAGTCTGTTTGGGGACTGAGGAGGTTATAGCTCATGACAAAATGTGTCCTTAGCGGAGCTTTGAGTTTGATTGCCATCACTGAAAAATAAATAAATAAAATAGCCATAACAAGTAAAATCTTGCCTTCCACTAGAAACAGAGTGACACACCCCCAGCCTTGTTTCCTGCCTTGCTGCTTATGAGCTGCATCATATCAGAGAAGTCTTATAGTTTTTGTTAGGTTTTATTTCCCTCACATATGGGACAGTGAAGGTTTGTTATGCACAGTGGAGTTGACAGAATATTTGTGAAAGCGTTTTATAATTGGTGAAGTATCATAAAAGTCATTGGTGAGTCTCCAACAGCAAGCCTGGGGCTCTGGATTCTAATCTGAGCAGGGTGGCCTTTGAGGCCCCTTGACTGGAGGAATGGAAAACATAGAGGCTCCGGTTCGCAGAAGGCTACAGGTTACAGGCATGGCATCCAAGACAGCAGATTAAGTGCTCAAGAAGGCCTAAGGACAAAAGTTTAAGAGAAAGAAAAGATCTTGTACCTTAGCTCAAAAAGCCAGCTACCCAAGGCTAAGGTGAGAGAAAGCTTATAGCAGCTTAAGGAAATTTTCTTGACTTCGAGTCAAGTAATTTCAAGTCAAGAACTGCTTATAGCAGCTCAAGGAAGTTTTCTTGACCTCAAGTTCCATGTGAGCCAGCAGTGTTGTGGTATAATTTACCAATAAGTGACTCAATGTTTTTATAGATTTATAGATTTATAGTGTGACAGCTGACAAGTATGTGCTGGTTCTTTATTCGTATCTTTTAGCTGCTGGAAATGGTCATTTTAGCTAGCCAGTCAAACATATCCAAAGGTAAGAATTGTGTCACAGATGTCTTAATGTCTTAAATGTGTCATATTTTTCTCCTCACTTTTTTTTTTTCAGTTTTGAGGATTTGAATCCACAGCCTTAGCCTCAAGTTATGTTTTCTGCCCTTTTTATTTTGAGACAGAGTCTCTCAAAGTTGTGAGGCAAGACTTGAACTTGCTTCTCCTGCTTCAGGTTTTAAGGCATGTGCCGTGCACCCGGCTGGTTCTACATATTCTTACAATGATATTTTAGGCTGTCATGGAGAAAGTTAAGAACTTGTTTATTGTATCCAAAGGCAAATATTAGAAAACAATGTAAACAACAAAAGCTACTGAAAGGGAAATGAGAGTTAGGGCAACTCAGTGATGGAGTGCATGCCTAGCATGGGAGGTCTTGGGTTCTATACCCAGCACAAAATAAATGAATAAATAAACTTGTGATACTGAGAACTTCATGAGAAAAATGGGACAGAGACAAGACCACACCTTCTATAATTTGCCATGAAATTGGAGGAAGATTTAAGAAGAGATTACTCAAATTTTATCATCTTGAAGAATCTACTTCAATTACACAATTAAATACAACAAATTAAATAATTTGCTTTGTTAGGAACTTGTTCATAGAGGAAGAATGCAGATTTTGAAATTGGTAAACTAATATTTGCTATTGCATGATATTCAGGATGGTGTTTTGTCTTTTGTAAATCAAATTACATCAGCAGTAACGTAACAAGGAGATGACTGTTTCCACATTGTTGTAAAGACTAAGGCGCTTAACACTGGCAAAGAATGCTTAATCATGTCATGTATCAGTAAAGACTCAAGCAGAGTAAATTTTATTTCAATTATTTCTTGTTTTTCCTATTTTCTACATGTCTTTTATTTCTTCTTATCTAAGAGATCCCTTTTTGGTCTCTTCATGGACTCCATGGACTCCTTCAAGAGACTAATAGATGGTGTGAGTGGACACAGGGTGATTTTTGTGAGTCTAGGAGGAAGGACACACCTGAAGGATGTGAGTAGTCACAGCAGGGCAGTGTCATGTTTTCTGTCTGCATTACTCATGTTTCCTCCTACATGAAGAAATCTATGGCACAATTTTTGTACTAAATTATAACCTGATTTTCCTGCCCATAGAAATCCGAACAGGGCCATCTTGATTTCCTTTTTCTTTATAATAAAACACGTTGACAATTTAAGGCCCAAGGTCTTTGTGGAGTGGATGTGACATTTGCAGCCTAGAGTAGTGAGAAAGGTTGGCAGCTGGAGTCCAGGGTGTCTTCCAATCAACAAAGTGACCCTAAGTTCATGAAATTATTCTTCAGGGGATGAGTTCATAGAGGAGAAGCAGTTTACCATTCTCTTGAGATTAAGCCCATGGGATCATGTTCTCTTAGCATCCTGCCAAATATTAGGTGAGAATCCTTCCCCTCTCTAATGCAGTGAATTAAGAGAGTAAACGTTCCCTTACCCTGACCCTTGCCCTGTAACAATGTTTTGGTAAAGAGTTCACATTACATTTCACAAGCTTTTCATTCTGTTCCTTAAACATGTTTTTCTTTTTTTTTTTTCTAAAAAGTAAATTTGTACCACAATGTTGAATATTTTCTTTTCTCAAAACCCATGTTATTAGAATTGATTTTAATAGTTCTATAAATTAGAAGCAAAATAGAAACTCTATCTAATCAAAATCAACAATTGTGACAGAGGAAATGATCAAGTTATTGCTTTTTATGTCTTATTAGGTTGTCTTTTTATTATAACAGATAAGTAGATTAATAGGTTACATGACTAGTTTGTAAAATAATTTATTTTAAGCATTATAAGAGAATTATATTATAAACTATATTATTTACAAGCCCCACAGAAATTGAATAGGAACTTTCTATACCATCTAATATAGTGAGTAGTAGTGATACCATATTTCCTTATTAAACAGAGAGCTCAGGTCATGTGTATAAGAAGCTGTTGAATTTATTATTGCCTAGTAACATACTATTAATAATTAAATGACTATATATTTAGTATCATTTACATATATGAACAGTAAGATGCATAAATTTTAATTTTAAAGTAATAATTTATTTCATACTTTTGAAATAGGGAATCAATTTCAATCAATTCTTATAGTTCATTGTTACTAGAACTAGATTAGAAGAATTGCTATCTATTCATTTCGGAATTGTATGTTTAACTTAAAAAACTTATAGAAGAGTACAAATGTAAAATTCTTAGCAATTGGTCTAGTCACTGCATCACTCTCATGGTGACTGCAGTGATGAGAATTGATTTTTATATACTAATTAGCAAGGATAGAGGGAATATGGAGAGTAGCTGAAACATAAGAGTCTGTCAACAACTTTAAGAGAAATGTTGTGGCTATGTAAATATCTGGGCTTTTAAGAAAAAAAAGAATTGTTCTGTTTAGGGGCTGGGGAGATAGCTCTGTAGAACAAGTGCTTGCCTGGCAAGTACAAGGTCCTGAGTTTAATCCCCAGTCCTGCAAGAAGAAAAAAAAAAAAAAAAGAATTGTTCTGTTTATTAATAGTTTTGAACACTATTAAAACAATACTTGATATTGTAAAAGTAAAATACTTTCCTTGAAATATCATTGTAAAATGTTATAAAATATTACAAGCAGATACATAGCATTTATATTCTTATGATAAGAACAGAAATTATTTGACACAAAAAGAAGGTTCTGCTACTGATTGAAATAGCTTCCAGGAAGCGTGGGCAGGGCCTGTGGACCAGGGAACACAGTGGATATTAACACACTTTCTGTCATGAGCCATGGCTACAGAGTCAGAGTTTCCAGGTTTGTCAGGGTTCCACACTGAGTAATTAAAATAAATATTTTTAGTAGGATTTTAAATTCCCCATAAGATCCCTTTAGTTGAGGAAAAGCCCAAGGGTACTATTGCTGACAGAAGCTGAGGGAAAAATTAAAGTTACTGGGATTTCATAAGGTGGTCATGGCTTAGTTCTTCCTATTTAGAAGGGAATAGATAGCTCTGTCTGAGGAAGAGCTGTGATGATTTTGGCTAGAGTTTTTACACAGCAAACATTTGACTTTTCAAAAGAAGCAAAAAAGAGATAATTTTCTACTTTAGGGTTGAGTAAGACTTAATTTCAGATAGGATTTGTTTTTACTTTTCTTTTTTCTTCAATATCAGAGTACATTTACTGACACTTAGTGGGCATGATGTTCTATAAGGCACAGGTCATTTGATCTAGATCATGGGCACAGACTGGCACTGCCTGTTCATGTAGTGGGTGGAGTTGGGTGTGAGAGCAATAGAGATATTATTTCTGCTGTCAAGTTGCACAGGGCATGCCATGTAGAGACTTTTCCTTTTTTTCTGTTTGTTTTAATTTATTTGTTCAATATGCTACTTACATATATTCCCATGTTTCTTTCTTAATCTTTTCACAGATCTTCAACTCAACATAACTTTAGCTCAGAATTCCTAACTGATCTTTGATTTCATGAAGGAGCTGAGGAGATGGATACAGTATTTTAAGAGCAACTTGCCACCCTGGAAGTTACTCTTTTATAGAGATAGCAATAGTAGATACTAATTGGGCAGTTTATGCTCTAAAAATTTACTTAGCACTATATAGGTGTTACTTTATATAGTTAGCTTTATGGCACTCTAGTGGAAGTACTATTTCTATACCTAACCGACAAATGAAGAAAATGGAGAATTTAAAAATTGGTCTCATACTAAATGAGTTATACACATGCTCTTAGCCACTCTTCCAGGCTCTATTTTTGTGCAAAAATAATCCTAACCATGACCTGCCAAATCATCCAACTGTTGGAGTACCCATCTGCCCCTCATCTCCCCATCCACCCATCCATCCATCCATCCATTCATCCATCCATCCATCCATCCATCTAGACATTCAATGAAATATTTAGCAATGGAGATGGAGATGGTTTACAAACTTCAGTAAGACAGTTATGATCCCAATCCTTAAGTCACTTTCTAGAGTATAAGAGGAACAAGGAAGGAAACATCCTCACATTGCATAGTTGTCATTATGACAGGTAAGTGTTGGGTAGTCTGGGGGATAGGAGGATACCAATAGAAGGAGGAAAGGTCTCAATTAGGATAGCAGTGGGAACGTTCCCATTCTCATCTCTGTTACTCAGCTATTTTGATACCAAAGCCATATTACCTAAATTCAAAAGGAAGGTGTTTGAAACATGGTCTTCTTTTGTCTTGTTTCCCTAGCACCTGGTACATATGAACTGATGAATTAAAACTTGGTGAATAAATGAATGAAAATTCTAATGCCCCATTATAACAGAATTGTTTAAAAACTTATTTGTATTTTTATTCAGAGTGTTCTTTAACACTCTCCCTAAAACTTGAAATGATTTTTTTTTTACTTACAAAATCTAGTTCCTGCTCCTTTTAAATGTTTATCAAAGATATATTCTGGGAACACTGTCACACCCATTATATTTTAGTAGAACAAGGCCTCTTTGGGTGCCTTTTAAACTAGGTTACCTGAGTGGAAATTCTGGGACCATCTGGTAAAATAAAGGCTCTCTGGCTGCTTTTCTCTGTTCCTTTTCCCTCTGGTTATTCTGTGGGATTTGATACTCTACTTAGTCACTGCAACTTAGAAAGAAATATCTTCCTTTAACCTTTTGAAATGACCCTTAAGGTTTTCTTCCCCTGCCACCCTTTTAAAAATATCCTTTCACTCTTCAAGACCTTTTTGATATGAAGAACCAGGTCTTATTTATGCACAGTATCTTGGAAGGTTGCAAAAATTCAGTAAAGCTATAGAAAAGGGCCAACAGGAAGCTAAAATGTGTAGGCTGAATATTTACTTGAGTGAGAACTTTTCTTATCCTAGGACACTACCTTATTTAGGTTGAAATTCTTCATTGCAAGTGTTGGGCTATTTTTTCTTGTGCCTTCTGAGGGTGTGCTGTGGATAATATATTTTCCTTCACAAGCCAATAGAATATCTAGGCAGCAAAACAATGCTGGTAGTTGATATAAGGAAGGAGAAACCAAAGTTCTTAGGGGAAAGAAAGAAAGAAGTTAATTTGGAGTTTGTTTATGATAAGGTATGAGGCTAGAGCTGAGGCAAAATCAGTCAAACAGCTGGGCACAATCTGACAAGGTTATGGAGATCCAGGGCACATGTGCAGAACACAGGATCTGGGATGAGTTTTCAACTTGAGTGCTGCACATGGAACCAGTCAGAAAAGGGTTATGTTCCATTTTTCACTTATATCTGGCATACAGCCAAGCAAATCTTTAACATGATAGTTTAAATCTGGCACCAGGTGAAGTGAGCTTTTGACTGGGCAACCAACCCAATGCCTTATTTACATGAGAAAAAGCCAATACAGAAATTCCAGATTTAAAGGGCCCCCTTCTCCCATCCTCATGGCTTGTGAGTCTCTTCACTGGCCTTCTGTTACTCTGTAGAGCATATTTCATTTTTATGTTAAATAAATTTACACCCTGCTCTCTTTTCTGCATGTCTTATCCAATTCTTTGTTCCCTGGGACCCTGGAAAGCATTTGCCCAGGACCAGTTATCTGGTAACACTATCTCAGTGCCAGAACAGTGGCTAGCTTGTGTGATCTTTATATGACATAATTATGGAACCTTACTTCCTAGTCTGTATCACAATTTAAAAATGTACCTCTCTATGTGTTCTTCTATTTTTCTCCAGAACTCTTATCTCCTTTCCTAAAAGTGTACATCCACCTGTTGCTGTTGTTTATGTTTGACATCCCTGTTATAATTGAAGTTTCATGAAGCAGGGAATTTTGTTGGTTATATTTATGCCTGTAGATGTTCCTCCTCACAGCATGAGGTTCTGAGACTCACTCATTTTGCATTACCAACTCAGGACAAAGTGTTGTCCCCCAATTCCCTGATTCTTAGTACAGTCTCAGGGAGGCTTGTGAGATAACAGATGACTGAGAAGTGAATTCATTGTTTAGAAGTGTCTCCTGCATTTGAGATTGTCCTACTCCTAGCAGATGCTTTCCAGCAAGGGTGTGCCAGTATGTTGTGAGTTCACAATGGCAGTTCCCCTGGCTCCTTCAACACTTACTGTTAGGGGCCAACCTAGTTTAAGGAAACTGGCTGGTGTTAGGAGGGCCAAGTATACTTTTTACTGAGGCACCTCCCCTCTCACCCAGTGTGGGCCATCATTTGGCCGCTAGAACAGTTAGAAATCTTGGTTTTTCTATAACAAGGAGGATTAATTGTTCTCACAGTTCTGGAGTAGTATAATGAATGGTGAATCCAAAATGTTGTGATACTGCAAGCAACTTTCCAATAAACCTCTAATATTGCCATCTGATCCAGTTTTCAAATTGAAGGAAGGTTGGGCAGGTATGCAAACATGTGCAAATCATATAGCTGTGTAATACCTGTGCTACTTTTAATTGTTTCAAATATTTCAACATGTTCTCTTTGGAAAAAAAGCCTTACATAAGCTATTGTTCTAGTGGTACTTGTTGTGATCCTCCTATTTACAGCCACTCAAGCACTGGGATTACAGGCACACACCACCATATCCAGTCTAAATTGCTGTCTCAGCACACCCTGGAGGCAGGGCTGGCACAGCACGCTGGGGATTGAACCCCCGTCCCCATATCTGCCTAAGCAAGTGCTTTAATCCCCTGAGCTATCTGGCTGGCCTAACACTTTTTTACCTTGGATAACTTTTAAAGCTGCTTTGTTGAGATATAATTAACATAGATTGTGATTCACCTAATCTAAAGTGAACAATTTAATAGTTTTTAGTAGTATGGTGTTCACAGTTACACAGTCATAACTATATTCAGTTTTATTTTATTGTTTTTGTATTTCAGAGAGGGGACTATAGGGTGTTCAGGGTCTCACTACTAGATCAGATTTCTAGTGATTTGCCTTTTTACAGCCTCCCAAGAGCTGGGATTACAGGCATGTGCCACCCCTCTCAGTGTGCCCTCGGGGCAGAGTGGGGCCACCTGGGCCTGCTTGCAGGAGCTTTAATCTGCTGAGTTATTTGGCCAGCCTTTATATGCAGTTTGTAGACCATTTGTCTTATCCGCAAAGATAACCTATACACCCTTTAGCAGTCATTTCTCTTCCACCCCATCCTATGATGAAATTAGTCTATTTTATGACTCTATAGGTTTGCTGATTATGGATTCATCAGTGCATACTAGCATTACTTTCACTTTTTGGCCTATTTTGAGTAATGTTGCTGTGAGCATTTGTGTATCAGTTCTTCCCCCCATGTATGTAAGTTTTAATTCTCTTCAATATATGCCTAGGAATGGAATTGGTGCATTACTTATTAATTCTGTGAAACTTTTTGAAAAATTACTGAGTTGTCTTCTCTAGCAATGTCATCATTTTACACCCCTACCAGCATGACAGTTCCAAATTCTCTGTGATCTTTCTTTGTGTGTGTGTGTGTGTGTATGCGCTGAAGATCAACCCCAAGGTTTGCATTACCAGACAAGCATTCTGTCACCAAGTTCTACCTAAACCCTAATTTCTTTACATCTTCTCCAACATTTGTTATGTTTTTTGTGGGTGTTGTTGTTATACTCATAAATTTAACCATAACAACCATATATCTTATTTGGAAAAATGTCATTTCAAATCCTTTGTGCAATTTAAAATGGGCTTTAAAAGTTTTTTTTTTTTTTTTTTTTAAGTTCTTTATTGTTGGCCATAAGAGTGGTGGGTGGGATAGTGGCTGAAAGAAGACGGTCTCAGACTCCTCAGGTGGTCTTGTCTGCCGTAAAGCTTATGCAATGAAAGCTAAAGAGGATGAGAAACAGTGGTCTGCTTCTTCTTGGAATCTACTGCAGCTGCACACTGGGATCTAGGTTGGGAATGAATACCATATTCGTTGCTGCATTTACTAAGAATGAAGCAGCATTCAGCATCATCACACCCCAGATGCAGAAGGGTGAGAAGTGGATTCTGGCTCAAATGCTAGCAGCCCTTGCCATTCTTACTAAATGGTATAGATTGTCATGACTAAATGTTTTTTTCATTTGCTATATTGCTTCAGGATATCCAGAGACAAGTTGTACCATTTGTTGTTGTTTTTTGAGTAGTGGACTTGCAAAAATTTCTATACTACTGTTTTAGAAGTTGAGTTCCAGTTAGGTAATATTATTAAAGACTCTGCTTCTTGTATAGATAGTGTTCAAATAGTTTGTGCTGACAGGAGGGATAACAGTATAAAGGATTTTATATTCTTTTGGCATTTAAATACAGCACAAGGCTTACAGGGTCTTACTACACAGATTAGACTCATAGTGATTCTCCTGTTTTCAGCCTCCGAAGCGCTGGGATTATAGGCCCATGCCAACACACCCAGTCTAAATCATGTCTCAGTGTGCCTTGGGTACAAGGCAGGATCAAACCTCTAAGCAGGTGCTTTAAGCTGCTGAGCTATTTGGCTGGCCCTAATAAAGGATTTTTTAAACAAAAACATTTGCAAATTTATACAATGGATTAAGAAAGTCAGTGAGAGTTGAGAACTGGTTGACTTTTAACTTTGTATCTAGTAAAATTCTAAACTACCCAGGAATTTGGCTTGACATTCCATATTAATTTATTGTTAAGTAGTTATATTGAAATATTTTAATAAAACTAACATTGCATTTCATTCTGAAGTATGTCAATGACATCATAGTAGTCTTTGTACAAAATCAGAGTTATCAAAATTTATTAAAAGATGGCCTTTTAAGAAGCATAGTAATAATTCAGGGGTAAAAATCAAGTTGTTAAACTTCAACAGTTTTATTCCCAAATTTTAAAAGTTCATTAGAAAAAAATGACCACATATTTCTTAATTTTGGCTTAATTCAAAATAGTTACTGTGCCACACAGCTTTTTAGAAAACCAACTTTGCCAACTTCCTTGATGCACTTGGTAGGTTTCTCAGGACTAAGATTTTTGCATTTAACAGTTTCTCAGATTCTTTCTTTAATCATGGATTGGGCTCATCTGTGAAATGACAGCTAGTTGAATACCATTTTAAGTGAAATAAACCAAGAATCTCACTCGAATCTTACTGTACTCTTATCTACTCCAATCCCCTTTCCCAGCAGTGTGCAAAGTTAAGCAGACTCCTTAGGTGCTGAAGGATTACCTAGCCATTTCTGAGGAAATACATATCGAGTAATAATCACGAAAATGTTAAAATCCATTCTTTGTTGAAAATTCTTCACCTTTCTGGTAGTTGATTTGTATATGTTATTGTCTAAGTTTATTGGAAAAAAAGTGTTGCATAATAGCACGAAAGTAGACAACGACGAATATTTAAGAAATCCTGGAGATAAAGATAGCCTAGGGATTTTTCTTGAATAGTTATAAGGAATAACATGGGTAAAAATGGAGGTAATTAATAGTTTTCTTTTGTCTGGGAAAGTTTCTGTATCAAAGTTGGCTTCTGTGGAGTGAAACATCTTATTTTCCAACATAATAAAAGGGAAATGGAAAAAACCATTTCATTAAAAAAAATGTAATGCAGTTGAAATAATAAACCAACACATTGCACTAAAGCGTATGTTAACCCCTCCTACTTCTGTAAGGCAACAATTTCCCACTCCTCAAGCTGCTTCGCAGTTGAAGGAGATATTTTAGAAGATGCTTACTTACCTCCAGGTTGCGAGTGCTTCTTGTGGTTTTAGCTGAACTGGATGCTCTGGCTCCTCCCCAGCCGCTCTGAGCAGTTCGCCCAGCGGGGCACCCAGAGACTCCCAGAGTTAGCTGTTCGGCCCTGCCTTATGCATTATTGCTAAAACTCCAATTCTGCCAGGCTGATTCCGATGATTAATTATTGGCAAAAGGAAAACACTCTTACGCAAACTTGCGCCCAACCGCAGTGCTCCCAGCGATTCCTTCCACCTAGAAGAGCCCGTTGACTGCACCACTCCCTTCCCCCTGTTCTACGGTCCCAACTTCCCAGGCGCTGTCACTCTCCTGTGAGATCGCGCCTGTCTCGGAGGAATGCAGAGCAGCGACTTCTACATTTTAAAATGTGGTTTTTATCTGTAGCTCGTTCTCACTTCTTTGGGGACCAGCCTCTTAGGAGGGGTGCTTTCCCGATGCAGGGGAACCGGTGCTCCGAAAGCAACTGAGGAGACAAGACGTCGCTGTCACCTCCAGCTGCTGCAGTAAACCCCGAGCCAAGGAAGGGATGGGGAGGAGGGGACAGGAAGGTGCCCTCCCCCTCGCTTGCGCTAGGAGCCCCGACACTACCAAAGGGGCACGTCCTCTGGTGGTAACACGCGCTCTTGTGTGTGTGCGTGCGTGCATGCGTGTGTGTGTATGAGAGAAACAGAGACAGAGTGACAGAGAGCCAGAGCCAGAGCCAGAGAGGCAGAGCCAGAGAGAGGCGGAGAGAGAGAGAGAGAGAGAGAGAGAGAGAGAGAGAGAGAGAGAGAGAGAGAGAGAGAGAGAGAGGAGAGACTAGGTGAAGGAGGATACACAGGAGGGGCCAAGGTGAGAGTCCCAGAGATTCCCATCTAAGCCGGTACTGAGCCACGCAGAGAGAAGCCTGCATCCTGCGACCCTTAGCCTGCAGACGTGGACCCGAGGGCGAAGGAGCCCCGCAGCTGCGGTCTGAACTCATCAGGCTGCGAAGCGAGCCCCGGGCTCGGACCAGGGCAGCAGTGAGCCCACGGGCATCCCGCTGCGTTCGGCAAGAACCGAATAAAGCGACTCCTTTTGCCCTTGGCAGTGAAGATTCGGGGCCTCCGGCCGGCAAACACCTCCCCACCCCAGCCCCGCACCTACCCTGGGCCTTGCACCTGCCCCAGGCCCTGCACCTGCCCCCTTCCCGCTGCGAGGTTAAAGACTGAAAAACTGCCGCCCTCCTCCGGAGTATCGATAGATGGAAGGATGGAGTCTGGAGAACTTGTGCTTGCTCACTCACAGGTGCAGGGAATTAATTAGGGCCCCACTGCGGCAGTAGGGCGAACCGGGCGAGAGGGCTGGGCTGCGGCGCCGCGGAGCTCCAGCAGCTTCCGGGGCGCGCGGGACCCCAGGAGCGCCGTCCCTGGAAGCCCACAATCGCAGCTACCACAGCGCTTCTCTCCTTCGACTCGGGGTTAGGCTTGTCTTTGCTGCTCCCCCGGGGCTTGGAGGACAGCGGCGCCCCGGGCCCTTCACTTTGCGGCGAGATGCTTTCTGCCCGAGGCTCAGAGGTGCCCAGGGGAGACCACGGCCTCTGATTATTGAGCATTTAGGTAGCATCTGCCATTCGCTTCCCACTGCGGAAGGTGGAGGCCGCGCACAGGCTCTGCTGCGCCAGGGCTGACTGCCGAAGCAGGAGCGTGAGCCGCTGGCAGGTTTTTCTGCTCTTCGTCACCGCGTGCTTTCAGCGGGTTCCGGGCTGCCAGGCTGAGAGCTGAGAGTGAGGCTCGCATTATTATTGGGCAGTGGCGTCTTCCTGCAGGAGGAAGGGTTTCCCTAGAGGGAGCGAAGGGGATGGGGACAGGGAAGGGAACCCACAGAAGTAGTGCCTGCTTGGAGCCTGTGTTAGCCATTTTAGAGTTCTCTCTCCCTTCCACGGTTGTGTGTATTAGCAACCACTGCTAGTATGTTTATTTCTTTATCACTTTATGTTGGTCACTTTCCTTATCTCTTGGTTTCTCCAGACACACCTTGGAATGTTGGCCGGACAGATATGACCATCAGGGTGCAGAAAGGAGGAAGTAGAAACCTTGAAAAATGACTGATCTGGGCTCACCAATTCAGGTGTGCAGAGGCCAGCAGTATTGATTCCAGCCTTTTCATCCTTAGTGTTCATTCTCAGGTCCCTCACTGAATCGTGACACGACTCCACTGTAAGTGTTCCTTTGCGGAAAGCCTGCAGCAGATCTTCCTGCCATAGATTTGGGAAACGGATGTGAGTGAAGCCTGGTAACCACTTCAGCGGGAGATTGGGTGACTAGCCATTGAAGTTATTGTCAATGACATGGACTCAACTCAACCACACACAGAGACAGCTCTGTGCACCCTGAAGTGGGGAGCAGATGTAACCAAATCACAGAATAAAGGTCAACACAACTTAAAGGGCAGAAATCGCACAGACTACCACATTATCCATCACAGAATAAGGAAGGCTGGGGCGTACCTCCCTGGTCGAGGGCTTCCCTAACATGCATAAGGCCCTGAGTTCAATCCCCAGTACCACACAGACTCACAAGAAGGATAAAGTTATAAAAAAATTTCCTGATTTATAGCCAATTGGAAATTTAAAAATGCTTTAGACCTAGATTAAAAGAAATCACAAATAAATATTACTATTCTTTTTTTTTTTTTTCAGGACCAGGGTTTGAACTTATGACCTTGCACTTGCCAGGCAGGCACTTGTGCCACGAAGCTATCTCCCTGGCCCCAAAATATTATTATTCTTTTAAAATTTTGTTTTAATTGTACAAATTTATGGGGATGCTGTGATAATTTGATACATACAATTATAAATATGTTATCAGAAGTCAACCCTTCAGTTTTCTTAAGTGATTTAAAACATCTTTGATTAATATATAGTAGTTGTGTGTATTTAGGGAGTAGAGTTTGATAGCAATTTACAAACTCTCTAGGAACAGAAGAAAAGCAGAAGTCTTATGTAACAAAACTGGGACAGTACAGAAAAGCCCAACTCTTGAAATCATATAACATTAAATATACTATTTATTCCAAATCTTGTTTGTTTTATTGCTTACACATTTAAACAGTGAATGTTTATGTATCATTAAGTGTATATATTGCAATAAATGTACAATCTAGACTTAACTTAGAAACACTAAAACAGAATTGTTAATAAATAAAGGTAAAATATAAAATAAGAAAAGTTTAAGAGCCAGCCAAATAGCTCAGTGGATTAAAGCACCTGCAGCAGGTACAGGGGCTTGGGGTTGGATCCCTGGGCTTGCAGTGCTGGCCCTGCCCCCAGGACTCACTGAGATGGCAATTGAGACTGGGCATTTGTGTCCTACACCTGTAATCCCAGCTTTTGGGAGACTGTAAACAGGTGGATCACTACCAGTCTGATCTAGTAGTGAGACTCTGAACAGCCTGTGGACCATTCCCTAAAATACAAAAAAAAAAAAAAAAAAAGAAACAAAGATAAAAATCAAGAAAGCATTATCAGTATTATCAGTGAGGAAAAAAAATTTTCTAAAGAGATTAGGAAATCAATTAAGAAAGAGTCAAGAGGGTACTGGTAGGATGGCTCAGTGGTCTAAAGCACCTGCAGGCAGCTGCAGGGACCATGGTTCGATCCCCAGCACCACATGCTGCGCCAGCCCTGCCCTCAGGGTAGGCTGAGCTGGCCATAAAAATAAATAAACAAACAGACAAAAGTTCTTGAAGCAAGAAAAAAAATAAAATTAAAATTAAAAAAAGAGAAAGTGTCAAGACACAGAGAAGATAAAAATAACATTAGACAGGAAAGATTACACACAACCACAGATAAAGATTGAATAAAAAGGGCCAGCTAGATAGCTCGGTGGGCTAAAGTGCCTGCTTAGACAGAGGACAGGGGATCAGACCCTGATCCTGGTGAATACATGAATAAAAACAATGTGAGGTGAGAAGCAACAACAGACATAGCAGACAACATTATCTTTTTGAGTGACTAGACAAAAGAGAATGAAGAGATGATTCCTGGGCCATTGTTGGGTGTAGTCTCATTTCTAAATCATGTATTGTCTTTATAGTTTTAAGGATAAGAATTAAAATGGTATTTTATTTTAAAAAAGTGCCCTACCTGGCATGTGACATGCTTCATTTCCATGACCCTCCCACACAGCTCCACTCTTGAGTGCATCCCATGGCTACCTCTAACGACTCTTTTTCCTGCCTCTTTCACTGATGTGTCCTAAAATCCTATTACTGTGATGAAAATCAGCAAACTTGCATACCTAATTTAAAGAGGTGGATTAAGTTCTTCATTTCAGCTCAGAGACCCTCAGCCCCAGCCCATGACACACTAAAGTAGTGATAGTTGAATTGGCAACATTTTGAGACAGTCCTTTCATTATCAATATTATAAGCAAGGTGACATAATAACCAAAGTAGAGTTGTTCTTTCTACTAACCAGGGTGCATTGGTGACAGATATTACAGCGAAGGGAATTGGCCCACTTTGTAATGCTGCATTTGTGACCCGCAATGAATGTTAGAACACTTTTGGAGTTCAGACTTCGAGGAAGAAGAAAAGAGCCGAGGCTAAGGTGGGGGTTTTTGTGAAGTCTGCAGAACTAGCCATGATGACCCAGCAGGAGAATGTGGACTTCGGTGCAAACCAGCTGTGGGTTCAAGACCCAGCTCTACTACTCAGCTTGGTAGTCTGAAATAAGTCTTTACTATCCCTATATTTGATTTTCTCAGAAGTAGGAATAATAACATATACCTCACAGAATTTATTTGAAGATTAAGTGAAACACCGTTTACAAAGTGGTACCTATTCGATAGTTTTTTTCTCCTCTCTCTATTTCTCTTCTCTATTCTTTCTTGCAGATTTTTCCTACGCGCTATCTTTTTAGGGAACTTTCTTCTACTCATTCACATTTTTTCCTTTTATTGGAACTCTACCTGCCTTTATGTAACCTATCACCTGTGCCATGACGTCAGTAATCTGTGAAACCCAAGAATCATGACTCAGGAAAGACCCTGAGTACACATTAAGTTTGGAAGTGACTCAGTCCTTATTTTATAATTCTTCCCTTCATTCTTCCTTTCTTCCCTTCTGCCGTTCCTTTCTCCTTTATGCTTTCTTAACACATTTTTTGAGTTCCTGTGAAACTTGGCATGAGTGACATTGGTTCTAATTTTATAGATATGAATATTTTTAGGCTGAAGGGTTTCAAAGAGGAAAAGAGTAACCCTTAAGCATTCTAGAATGTAAAATGGAAACAAAGATCTGGTTAATAATGAAACTCAGTAGTTTGTTCTAAAAATTGGAAAAACAGCATTCCAGTAAGAGTGCAATGTGGCTTTCTCCATCAATCATTACATTAAGAAACTTAGCATAATGGCGCAATTCTTGCTCTTATAAGGCTGTCACTGTCAACAGTAAAGAGACTTCAGGAGCCACAATAAAGCCAGTTTAACAAAAGATTTCCTACAGAATATATTCTAAAGCAGCATGTAAAACTATCTTTTCATATGTTTTTTATTCTTCAGTGGACGTGTCTAGGGAAGATAAAGAAGGTAATTAAAAATAAATGGAATCTAAAGAAAGACTCCTCTTCCATATCAACACCTCCTCTCATTAATTCTTGCCCTCCTTTTTATCCTATCATAAAGAAGAAAAAATAAAAATAGTAATAGATGTGGATACTTAAAAGCAAGAACACAAATTTGAGGAATATTTCTTTTTTTTTTTTTCTGATTGACCTCACAGTGTGGATATTTAAGCTTTTCTATTTTTCTCTACAACTTTGCTATATTTGCATCATTTGTCTTTGTAATGGCTGGAAGATTCTGGTACTCTTCCAAATTAGAATGCTTTAGAATACTCAGTAGAATTCTAAAGATGTTTGGAGGTCTTGTCCTATGGTAGGGGAGCTTACGTGTTTTTCTCTAGTCTTCCCAGAGTTGCCACCTAGTTTTACACCTCAGATGGAACAAGCCAACTTTCCCAAGTCTTTGCCCAATAGTGATTGCACCGAAGGGTTTCTAGCTTTCTGAGAGTTCCCTTATGTGACCACAGTCACTCATAGTTCTTTATACTCAAAGTATTTGTGCCAATAGCTCTACCAGTCTAAAATTATTTGTAGTATACACATATTATGAAAGCACATACAAAATTATCAGATGAATATGATATATCTTCTTGGATTTTCAACCTTGTTATTTGATATGGAGGACAAACCACAAATTACTTGATATTTTAATGATGTGAAACAGTATATTTATACTGAGTAGTTTTTGTTACATTAAGGGATAATTGTTCATTCTATTCAGATTATTTAAGCAATTCCTATATATCAGGCATTTTTCTAAGTACTTCAGAAGAATATAATGATTACTATTATTTATTTTTTTATATTGGAGACTGAATCAAGGGGCACTCTGCCACTTGACTATGTCAGCCTTTTAAAAAGTATTTTGGGACAAGATCTTTCTAACTTTCCCTAGTTGGCCTCATACTTGTGGTCCCCTTCCTCTGCCTCCCAAGTAGCTGGGATTACAATTCTTTGCCACCATGCTAGGTAATTATCATAATTTATATGATAAAAAATTAGAACACGAAAACATTTTGAGCCTGAAAAGTCTGTTTACAAGTTCTATTGAAAGAATTTGGTTAATTTAATGAAAATGTCATGATAGCTGCGGGGTGGAAGAATATACATTGTCCCATTATGGCATGGTTTTTATTTAGACCCATGTTCACAATATCTTTTATTTTGCAGCTGACTTTAAGCTCTATCTGTAGTTCCCACTTCTTATTCATCCCTCAGTTCTTACCGAACATATCCATCTTTCCTAGTCATTGGCGAAAAGGTTTTATTGGTAATAGTAAGTGGAATTGGTAACCTGTCAACCAAGACCTACTGAGGGCTTAGAAACATGATCTCTTGAAAGGGAACTTGAGAGATCTGTGGTTCAAATGTTGAATCTAGGGAATAAAACATGGAATATTTCTTTACCAATTTGAAATTTCACATTCTGAACTGACTGACTCAACATGAGCATTATGAGATACTCATGATAGTAACAAAGAATACCATAACTATAGTTTCCTCTGCATCTGTATTTTTTATTTATCAAAACAGATATTATCAGGGCCAGGGAGATAGCTCAGGGCCAGGGAGATAAGCTTTTGCCTGACAAGTACAGGGTCCTGAGTTCAGTCCCCAGTACTGTAAAATAACAAACAAACAAAAAGCCAGATACTACCACTGCTTCATTGTCAATAGGATGTAAATAAAGAATTTAGTTTTGATTATTAGAATACTGCACTGCTCATTATCAGACATAGCATTCTTTTTACATAATTTAGATCATGGTCTCCACAAAGTCTCACACCTTGCCTGCTATATCAGCATCATTCAATGGTTGGATAGTCTCTTATCAACCTGTAATCATGATTCATTAAGTCATATCCATAGGGGCATTTGACATCTCCTACTATTTTCACCAATATTTTTGTCTTAGTGTAGTGCATTATCACCACTACTTTTTTAACATAATATGTGGAACAGTAGTGAGAGCCACTTTTTAAACTAAAGCTAAATGTGAAGTTTTACAAAACTATTCTCGTGGCTAATCACACCTTTTCTTTGCTTAGGAAAGCTAGCCTAAAAGAAAAACAGCAACACACACGAATATGTCTCCATGTAAGTACATGCTTTCAGCATTTTTTTAAAGACAAGTTGGATTAGGATTTCCAGAGCTCTAGAGGTCCATCCTCACCGCACGCAGCCATGAGATTCTGGTGAGGATGTTGTGTGACACCACTCACATCCTTTCCCTGAACTGGCCATGTTTTCTCCAGCTTGCCAGCAACTCTGCTGAAGCAGTAGAGCCCAAAGTCCTCTCCCACGTAGTAGATCCATTCACCACAGGAAGACAGGGCATGACAAGCAAAGCCCTGCACCACTATTAGCTATTAATTTTTTTTTTTTTAAAATGTATTTAGTAAAGACCTACAGGATATCACTACACAGATCAGACTTGTAGTGGTCTTCCTGTTTTCAGCCTTCCAAGTGCTGGGGGTACAGGCACGTGCCACCTTACCCAGTCTTGATCGCAGTCTCAGTGCACCCTGGGGGCAGGGCTGGCACAGCACACTGGGGGATCAAACCCTGGTCCCTGCGTCTGCCTAAGCAGATGCTTTAGTCCATGGAGCTATCCGGCCGGTCCTTAGCATTTGTATTTTTGTGACTAACTTCAATAAGAAAAATGTTCTCAAAGTTAATTTATATTGTAGCATGTGTCAGAATTTCTTTTCTAAAGGTGAATAATAGCCCAATATATCTATATAAAACATTTTGTCTATTCATTAGCCATGGACATAATAAGGCATTTTTATATCAAGTGGTATATCAATAAGTGAGTTGATTACCCCACATTGTTCCAGGTAGCTACACTACTACAGGAGTAGGAATGTAGCTCAGTGGTAAAATAATTGTTTTGCAACAAGAGGCCATGGGTTCAAGTCCCAGCCCCACAAAAGCTGCATCATATATATATATTTTTTTTTATTTTTTTATTTTTTTGTCTTTTTGAGACAGGGTCTCACTATGCAGTTCAGGCTGGCCTTGAGCTCACTTTTATAGCCCAGGCTGGTCTCGAACTCGCACCAATCTTCCTGCCTCGGCCTCCTGAGTACTGGAATTACAGGCATGCGCCACCACGCCCAGCCTAGCTGCATCATATTGTAAGGGATTCCAGGATCTTGGGTAAATTACAGTAATACTTTTACACATTGTCTCAGTTTCCTTTTAGGTAGTATAAGGAAAGTCACATTAGTATTTTTTTTCTGTACTGGAAATTGAACCCAGGGGCCCTTTACCAGTAAGTTATATCCCAAACTTTTTATTTTTTGTTTTGAGGTGTGGTTTCACTGAGTCGTTTTTGTTGGCCTTGAATTTGTGATCCTCCTGCTCCAATCTGTGAAATAGCTGAAGTTACAGACATATGCCAATCCTCCTGGCTCTATTAGTAATTTTATATTATCTTATGTTCTCAGAATATGTAATTTCATTTGTATGTAAAATGAAAAACAAAGATATATTCAACATCTTCTACTATTTTCACCAATGTTTTTTGTCTTAGTGTAGTGCATTATCACCATTTTTGTTCTAACATAATAGGTGAAGTATTAGTGAGAACAATTAGGCAAGAAAAAGAAACAAAAAGGGTAGAAAAGGAAGAAGTGAAATTACCATGATTTGGAGATGACATGATCTTCCACATCCATCAAAAATGCTTGGAATTAGTAACCAGATTCAGTAATGTAATAGGATACAAAATCAATACAAAAGTTGACAGTGTTTCTGTACACTAATAATGAACCTATTGATAAAACTAGGAAAAGTCTTATTTACAATAATACAAAGTAAACTTAAATTTAGGAATAAATTTAGCTAAAGAAGCTAAAGACCTCTACAATGGGAACTACAGCACTTTGAAAAAGGAAATTGAAAAAGGCATTGAAAAACAGAAAGATATTCCCCATGCCTGGTCAGGCTGAGCAAATATAGCCAAAACCACCACAATTCCAAATTTTATATATAATTTTAACATAATACTAATCAAAATGCCAACAGCTTTCTTCACAGAACTGGAGAAAATGATCCTGAAATTCATATGGAGCCAAAAGAGACCCAGAACAGCAAGAGGAGTCATCTGGCGCAAAAGCAAAGCAGGAGGCAACGAAGTCCTGGGCTTGAAGTTAAGTGATGAAATCACACGGTGCTGGCCACACACACACAAAACAAAAAACAGACATGAGGCTCGGTGTAACAGAAGGGAAGATGCAGAAGCAACTCCAAGCTCTTTACATGATTTGATCTAAAGGGCCAGAAAACATACACCAGAGAAAAGACAGCCTTTTCATAAATGGTGCTGGGAAAACTGGCCCTCCCATGCAGAAGACTAAATCTAGACTCATGTCTCTCACCGTGCATTAAGTTAAACTCAAAATTGGTCAAAGATTTAAACATAAGAGAGAAAAAAATCTGCTAGAGATAAAATATGTAGAACTCGAAGTCCTCGATGGAGGCAAGCACTTTGTGAGCTGAACACCAGATGCATAGGAAGTAGTACTGGGAATCAACAAATAGGATCATATCAAATTAAAAAGCTTCTGATTAGCAAAAGAAACAACGAACAGAGTGAGAAGACTGGGGAAAATTTTTTCCATCTACTCCTCAGATAGAGTCTCATACCTAGAATACATATAGAAGTCAAAATATTGGACTCCCCCTACAAATAAAAGATGCATTCAAAATTTGGATAAGTGAGATAAACACTTCACAGAAAAATAATAAGTGATCAATAAACATATGAAGAAGTGATTACCATCATTATCCATTAGAGAAATACAAATTTAAACAACTCTGATATTCTATCTTATGCCAGAAAGAATGTCTTTCATCAAAAAATCAAGTAATAACAAATGCTGGCCAGGCTATAGAAGTAGAAATGGGGAAGAAATCTGCATTGTTGGTGGGAATATAAACCAGTGGAACAATTATGGAAATCAGTATAGAGATCTCTCACGTAACTAGAAATAGAAATTCTGCCTGACGTAGGTGTTTCCCTTCTCAGTATTTTCCCCAAAGAGTTAAAAGACATAAGATTGTGATACATGCATATGCCTCACATCCTTGTTTATAGAACCCAATTCATAATATTTGAGTTATAGAATCAGCCTACAGGTCCACCAACAGATGAGTGTGAATAAAGGAAATGTGGTATTTATACAACAGGTACCACTCTGCCACAAAGAAAGGTAAATGAGTCATTTGTAGGAAAATAAACACACTTTAAAACCATAAAACAGACACAGAAGTTTAAATATTGCATAATTTTTTTATATGAGCAAGTCAAAGTATAAATAAAGAGCAAAATAAAAGCCAATACGAAGTAGGGAGAGGGCTCTTTTTCAGAGTAAAGATCAAGAGGCGGGGGTCAGGGGAGAGAAAGAAGGAATAAAGATAGATTTTGTACAGGTAGCATCTCTACCTGAGCAATGTGCACTATAGACACGTACTACCTGACCAAAGGAAGAAAAACCAGACAACTTTCATGACTTGTACATTTGAGTTCTATGTTAAACTTGCAAGAAGGAGCATAAGAGCTAGGCTTGGTGGCATGTACATGTAATCCCAGCACCTAAGAGACTGAGGCAGGAGGATTGTAGTGAGTTTAGGCCAGCCTGGACAACATAGCAAGATCCTGTCTCAAAAACCAAGCAAAGCAACGCAAGGCAAGGCAAGGCAAGGAAAAGCAAGGCAAATTGATTAAGAAACTGATAATGAGGTCCCGGCGGGATGGCTCAGTGGTCTAAAGCGCCTGCTTGGGAAAGCTTGGGCGGCTTCAGGGACCGCAGTTCGATCCCCCGGCACCACATGCTGCGCCAGCCCTGCCCTCAGGGTGGGCTGAGCCGGCCATGAAAATAAGTGAATAAACAAATAAAGAAAAAAAAATTAAAAAAAAAAGAAACTGATAATGACCAAATTATCTACTGCCACCAAGTTTCCTAAACCATCACTTTTTCTCACAAGTTTCCAAAGAAGAATCTCATATTTATAAATAAAAACCAAAAATCAAAGAGGTTATAACTATTTAAGGTGATACAAAATTTCTTAAATGTAAAAGAAAAGTTATTGCTTTTTTCTTGAAAACACCAAATGGCAGATGACGCCAGTGCAGCGGGAGGGGCCGGAGGCCCCGGAGGCCCAGGCATGGGAGGCTGCGGCGGCTTCCGCTGAGGCTTCTGCAGTGGCCTTCGAGGTCGTGGGCGCAGCAGAGGCCGGGGCCCGGGCCGAGGCTGCGGGGCTCGCGGTGGTAAGGCCGCAGACAAAGAGTGGATTCCTGTCACCAAGCTGGGCTGGCTGGTCAAAGACATGAAGATCAAGTCCCTGGAGGAAATTTATCTTTTTTCCTTACCCATCAAGGAGTCTGAGATTATTGACTTCTTCCTGGGTACATCCCTCAAGGATGAGGTTTTAAAGATCATGCCTGTGCAGAAGCAAACTCATGCTGGCCAGCAGACCAGGTTCAAGGCATTTGTCGCCACTGGAGACTACAACGGTCATGTTAGCTTGGGTGTAAAGTGTTCCAAGGAAGTAGCCACTGCCATTCGTGGGGCCATCATCCTAGCCAAGCTCTCCATTGTTCCCGTGAGGAGAGGCTACTGGGGAAACAAGATTGGCAAGCCCCACACTGTTCCTTGCAAGGTGACTGGCCGCTGTGGCTCTGTGTTGGTGGCCTGATCCCTGCCCCCAGAGGCACTGGAATCGTCTCCGCCCCCATGCCCAAGAAGCTGCTGCTGATGGCTGGATTTGATGACTGCTACACCTCTGCTAGGGGCTGCCCTGCTACCCTGGGCAACTTTGCTAAGGCCACCTTTGATGCCATCTCCAAGACCTACAGCTATCTGACCCCTGAACTCTGGAAAGAGACTGTGTTCACCAAGTCTCCCTATGAGGAATTCACTGACCATCTTGTGAAAACCCACACCAGAGTCTCTGTCCAGAGGACTCAAGCTCCAACAGCAGCTACAACATGAAGGGTTTTTACACAAAAATAAACTATGTCTGCCGATGCTAAAAAAGAAAGAAAAAAAAGAAAAGAAAAGTTATTTATTTATTTATACTAAGGATCAAACTCATAACCTTGTGCTTGCCAGGTATGCACTTAGCTGCTGGGTTATCTCCTCAGCCAAAGAAGACATTTAAAGGTGGGGTAATGTGAAGAGAGAGATATGGCAGGCTTCTACGCTAGACAAGCAAGGCATGTTGAGATGGGAAATGCTCCAAGGCAACCTCACTTTTAAGAGTTGGATCCTGGCCTGTCTTTTGCAGCCCATGCAGAACTATGTTGACACACTACACAATTCTTTCTATGACTGCTCCTTTAGCATTTTCCCTGATGTTTTTCTCAGAGAAGGTGGCTGTGATGTAATGGTAAACATAATGTTAGAGACAAATTTCCCACATTTAATTGTGAAAATTGAAATCTCTCTAAAACCTCTACCCTCTCCTCTATCATGAATAAAACATATATTGAATTACTTTAACAATATATATGAGGCATGTAGAAGAGAGCCTAAAGTTCCCATAAATGTGAAGTCACTCTGCCTGACTTAGCTTCTCCTTTCTATGTTTCTTCTTCCTTTACCTCTTTCTCCCAACCTTTTCTGCTTTTCTTTCTCCTTTCTTTAAGGTACATAACTGTGACTTACTCTGATTTGCTTCTTGTGTATGACTTCTTTGAGGGAAACTCATTGTTTATCCCATATGGGGAACCACTCAGACTGTTTCAAAGTTCAGGGGCATTTAAGGACACCTGAAGATGTGACTTTGCTTTTCTAGCACAGGTGCACAGTGGGACACAGTTATGTAACCATGACAGCACAGGTAAACATGTATGACCTGGTTGCCACACTCTGTAAGAATGTAAATATGAGATGACAACTTGCATAAGAATTATACACTAAAGACACAGGAAGCTCTGGCTCTTGCTCTTGCGCTCATGCATTCTTCTCAGTGTTGCCTGCTGTTGCTCATGTCTTGCACACATATGCTCATTAACCTTAGGATCTCACCCTCAAAAATATTGCTCACGCCCTTCCCCAAGCAGTCTACCATTTCAATATTCCAGAACTAAATAAAATATCCTTAATTAAATGTGATATGTTAGAAGACAGAACACTACACTTTTTGTCTCTTTAATAGACCTATTAAAAACAGTAGCTGATAAGAAATAAGTATCTGTCAGTTTTGAAAATAGAAATTAGTTTAAAAAATGAATCCTATTTTGAGAGAGAAAGAAAGAGAGAGAGAGAAAGAGAGAACAGGAATAGAGACAGAGACAGACAGACAGAGCTTAGTGATAAAGGTAGAACTCTTAATACCTGAATTGCCAAGTGAGTTGAAAGTGTTCAAATTTTGGATTATCCAACAGTTTTACTTTGAACTATAGCATGTAACAGGTCTCTACCTAGAACATGCTTCTCTGCCTGCTCTTTACTAAGAAACTTATTTCTTTAAAGTGTTTAGATTTAGCAATCAACTTCTCCATTACCAATTTATCCTTAATCAGTTGGTATAAGACTAGTGATTAGCTGTAATGAGTATCTAACAGTGTAATGAGAAAAGAGCAAAGATATAGTCCCATTTTTATTGAGATGTTATTTGGCTTTAACAAAACATCTTTCCTTGACTCTTATTATGAAAATTCATAGTTGTTCTAGTGTCATGGCATTTTTTGTGGAGAATTTGACATTTACTGTAAAGGTTTAGCCTTAATTCCTGTCAAATAAACTTTCAGGTCAGAGTTGCTATAAGGGATAAAAGAGCAAAGACAGAGTGAAAGTGAGACAATAAGACAATTCAGATGTTAAGGTTAAACAGAAAAAGAAGCTCATGAAAACACAGCGGCAACTGGGAACACAGGCATAGTCCTCTCAGTTTTCAAAGTCTGAGCAATGACCTTCTGGTTAAATTAATGCAAGAGCATGGGCACCCATCAGAAAAATGTGGGTAAGTATCCCACAAGGTACATAGGATCATGTAAGACAATCTCCTCAGCAGGACCAGACATTTGAGAACCAGACAGGTCACAACATGTCATCACCTATGCAAATTAGAGCAGAGTCTCACCAGTGCTAGCAACCAAAAATCTATGAGTTTCCATTTTTTTGTTTTGTTAACAAATAACATGCTTGTTATTTATTACATGTTAAAATAGTGGTGGTAGTCAGTAAGTAACCCATCAGCTCATTCATTTGTAAATCTAGTGACTTTTAGCAAGTCCAGAGAACTATGGATTTATCACCTTACCTAATTCCAGAATATCTTTATGATCCCCCAAAGAAACTATTCTCATTAGCAGCCACTTTGTATTCTCCTACACAACTCCTGACCCTAGGCAACCAGTAATCTACTTTTTGTCTGTAGATTTGACTATTTTGGACACTTCATATACATGAAATTGTGGTATTCTGTGAAAGATTTCTTTCCTTAGTGCAACACTTGTGTCATAGTGTGGAATGCTACTTCTTTCCTTTTTGTTGAAGAATAATCTATTGTGCTTTGATACTACATTTAGATTGTATTATCAGATAAGCATTTGGATTGTTTCTGCTTTCTGGCTCTTAAGCACAATGCTGGTATAAACATTCATGTATGCGTTTTTGTGAGGACACATATTTTCATTTCTCTAGGCAAATACTCATGAAGGGGATTCTGAGTTATGTGACAAAGTTTTAACTGCTGACTACTGTCAACTATTGTCTAAGTTTCATTATTTTTCATTCCTACCAATAATAAATAAAAGTCTAATTTCTTCACATCCTGGATGATACTTGTTAATCTTTGTGGTTTTTGTCATTCTGATGATTTTGAAATGATATCTGTGATTTTGATTTTCATTTTTCTAACAAATAATGACACTGTACATTCTCTCATAAAGTGATCACCACATAAAGACTTAAATGTGAAGGGCTGAGGAGATAGCTCAATAGAATAAGTACTTGCCTGGCAAGTGTAAAGGCTGAGTTCGATCCCTGGCACCAGAAAAACAAGACAAAAGAAAGACTTAAATGTGAAGTATCTTGTAATATCCTTATTTTTGCCTAATAAAAATTTATACATCTTTAGAGAAATGTCTCTTCAGATTATTTTTTCCATTTTATTTTATTTATTTATCATTTACCCATTAACAAATAGGATTATTTGCCTTTAAACTGTGGAGTTGTAAGAATTCTTGTATATTTTGGATATAAGCCAATTGTCAGCTATAAAATGTGTATAGACTTCCTCTCAACTTGGGGGCTGTTTGTTCACTCTTTTGATGATATACTTTTAAGCATCAAGTTATAATAAAGACTAACTTCTCCTTTTTCCTTTGATTTATCATAGATTTAACATCGCATGTAAGGAAATAATTGTTTATTATTTATAGTGATACAGGGAGAAAAAAGTGATCCCAAGTGGATGATCTCCAAAACGATATAGGGGAAAAATGATCTCCCAATCTAAAAAAGTACTTGACAGGAGTTCATATTCTCTAACACTGAAGAAAGAATTTTAGAAATAAATGGAGGTTATGAGCAGAATGGATTTATTGGGGAAAAGAAAGCTTCTGTCTGAGAAAGGGACAGATGCGGGGCACCGAGCAGGTTGTCCCTGGGAAGCTCTCTCTTCCAGGGACTTTTATAGAGTAAAGTCATGTGGTGAGGGGTGTCTAAGGGGAGGGAGAAGACATGGGAACTCGCTTAGGTGAGCATGAGGTAGGACAAAACCATGGTCAACCAATGAGGTTATGAGCACCATTGCTCAGGTAAAATTGACTAAATTCATTACCAAATGGGGAAGGGAGTCACTTAGCAAGCAGGCAAGAATATCAAATAACATATCTTTCTGTTGGGCTTGGGCTGGTGACCCAGGCTCTTTCAAGATGATTGATACTTATTTAGCATATCAATTCCTGATGCCCATCCTTAGGGAAGTATGTGACTGCACTCCTTTACTCTTATCTTGACATCTGGCCCATGGTGGAGGAATGTCTGTCCATAGTGGTAAAGTCATCTTGGCTTCCATGTCATCCTTGAGGGCTTGGACCCATCTAACTGCCTATATTTCTATCTAATTTGGCTACCTACAACACTAAGACTGTGAAGATTTGATTCTATATTTTCTTCTCTATGTTTCAGAGGTCTAATTCTTGCATTAGGTGTACTTTCCACTATGAGTAAATCTGTGCAGGGTGTGAGGTAGGTATTCAAACACATGTTGTTTTTGTCATTTGTTCCATAAACTACTTGTTGGAAAGATTATTTTTATTTTTTACTGAACCACCTTAATATTTTTATTAAAATCAATTGACCACCAGCATAAAGAATTATTTCTGGAGACTCATTTCTCTTCCACTGATGAAGAAATCTATTTTTATGTCAGTACCATACTGTTTTAGTCACTGTAGCTTTATTACAGTAACTTTGAAATTATGAAATACTGGTATTCAATTTTGGTTTTTGTTTCTTTTTTTGGTACATGTAGTCTCCTTACTTGAAGGATTACTTAATAAATTTTAAGTACTTAGAACGCACTAATTTTAAAATATATTTATGCATATCAGTTAGAAACATTAAAACTACTACTCATATTAAGATACTGAAAAAGCATCTTACATATGAATGCCACATAAAGTCTTAAATGCAAAATATTTTGTGGTAACTTTCTACCTAATAAAATAGGTTACTCTCCATTTTTATGACCTAAACAATTTCTATTACCTTTAAATGTGTTTAGCTTTAGTTTCTATTTTATATAAATGTATCTTGGACAGAAATAGACTTTTTTTTAAAATACAATCCTAATCCTTATTCACTCTGAATCTTATTAATTAGAAATTTAAACACTCTATCTATGTCAACATCTTTTATGCCTTTTTTATTTTTATTTTTATTTTTTGTCTTCTTGAGAGAGGGTCTCACTATGCAGCTCAGGCTGGCCTTGAGTTCACTTTTCTAGTTCAGGCTGGCTTCAAACTCACACTGATCCTCTTGCCTCAGCCTCCCAAGTGCTGGGATTACAGGAGTGTACCACCATGCCCAGCTTTTATGCAAATTTTAATACTTCCTTCTTTGATGTTTTTGTTTTCGGTACTTTTTTCCTTGTTATTTTACTTGTGATCAATTCCAGAAATTTGCAATGCTCTACTCATGCTCTATTTTTTCCACAACTTAATCACAGATTCACATATAAGAACTACCATCTAATGCAGGAACTTCTATTTCTAATTCAGTGTTTCAAACATACCTCCTGCCTACAATCAGTGCTTTGGAAATTTTCTCCTTACACTATCAGTATTAACATTATAAACTTGGCAATTTTTTCTAAGGGCAATAAAGCCATAGAATTTTCCAGTATTTTGTCAGATTAACATTTAGAATATCTTTACTCGTCCCGTCCACAATGAAAAGCACTTTCATTTAACATTTAGTTTAAAAACATGCTTCGTTATCTATTTCATTATATGGTAAAAATAAAGCAGTGCTTACCTGCCTAATATATTAAATAGTTTTTAAAAGCATACACTTTAACAGTTTAAAAGAACATAAACTAAAAATTTTAGATCTAGCTTATAAATGTATTTTGCAGTTAGGTTTATTACTGTGTATGTAATAGACTACGCTTCTTAACTAGTTTTAATGATTACCATCAATGGTTACATACAGTTATCTCCAAACTCTTAAATTTTCTGTTGACTGCAAGTTTTCAGAAAAGATTTTTAGTTGTACTTTCTGTTACGGTTTATGTCTAGGTGTTCCCCCAAAGCCTCATGCAATCATGGGGCGGCTTCTAGAGTTTGTGATTACTTCATGATCCAATGCTGGGATTATGGGTGTGAGTGTTATTCCCACCCTGGGGTGGATACTCTCCATTACAGTGTGAGGAGGGGAGACAGGCTTACTAGAAGGAAGTCACGTTTTCCCTCCTTTTGCCTTTTGCTGTTTTCCTCTGCCATAAAAGGTTGCCCTCTGCCATGTGCTGTTCTGCTTTGGAGCCAGTCAAGTATGAACTGAAACCTCCACTAATCCTTTCCTTAATTCTAGCTGTCAAATATTGGCCCAAACAATGAGAAAAAGGTAACTGAGATACTTTCTTAACCCCTTTCTACTTGAGAATTTATTTCAGTTGCCTTTTTATGGAAATACTGACTAGAGAGATATATAGTTCTTCGTTACAAGTATTTTCTTTTAAAAATCTATGGATTTTTTTTTCTACAGAAAATATAGTATTCCAATTTTTTTTTTTTTTTGTCTTCTTTCATTTAGCATTTTTTTTTTTTTAATGGCTGGCTCAGTCTGCCCTGGGGGTGGGGCTGGCACAGGATGTGGTGCTGGGAATTGAACTGTGGTCCCTGTGGTTGCCTAAGCTTGCCTAAGCAGGCACTTTAGACTGCTGAGCCATTTCCCTGGCTCCTCCTGTCTTCTTTCATTTAGAATTGCAAGAGAAAAATCTAAGGTGAGTCTCACTTTTGCCCCATTAGAGGTAACCTGATTTCTCATTGTATGGATACTTGCATAATTTTTTCTTTATATTCTTGAAATTTATAGTCTTCAGGAATGTGTAGGCTTTGGTTTCTTTTTATTAAATTTTAAGGCTCCTCTTTGAATCTTTTCCATTTGCAGACCTACTTTGTTCTCTGACTCTGAAAGTTTTCTCTAGTTTGTTCCTGAACTATTGCTTTGCTTTTATTTGCTTTGTTTTCTGCTTGAAGTATTCTATTACAAGTAGATTGTTTCTCCCAAGGGGACCCTTTATATACTCTTTCTCTCCTCTTTTCATATTTTAATTTCATTGGCCTTTTCCTCTGTATCTGTGAGAATTTTTTTATCTCTCTTTTTTTAAATTTACAGCACTTTGATAATTTTGTTTTGTGGCAACTCCTGCTTACATGCTTCTTTTAGCTCTACAGTTCAAGAAATCTTCCATGGGCTCTAGCATCGCTTGCTTTATAGTCAAGCTCACAGTACAGATAAAATCTCTTTCTAAGCTTTGCAACACTTCCTAAAACATCCACTGAACCAGTGCCTGTGTTTCAGAAAGTGACACTTCCTTAATTATTCAGCCTGGTTCATTCCTTCTGAATTGTGTATGGTGCTATGAAATTTCCAGTAGCTATTCTTTACAAAGGGATCCAAAAACAGTCTTCTCAAGTTCTAAAGTTTAGGAACTTCCAATTTTGATCCTGTCATATAGGAATGCTATAGCTACTCTTGAGTCTTTGCATTTACATATAATGTTTACAATTAGCTTACCAATTTTTTGCGAAATAGGTATGTGGAATTTTGAAATGCATTGCTATCTTGTTCTACATATTCATTGTATAGATTACTTTGGGAAGTATGACATCTTAATGTCAGGATTTCTGATCCATGAACATGGATTTCCCATTTTTTAAGTCTTTTTTTTTTAGGGGAATTTTGAAGTTTCATTATAAAAGTTTACATTTCTAGTAAACTGTTTTTTAAGTCCCAAATATGCATGAAGTTACAAAAGTGCATGTCTATGTCTTGGTCATGTCTGTACTACTAGATATTTTGTGCATGATTTAGAACCTGGATTTGTGATTGGTAACCTGTATGTTTATTGGAGTGAACTGAAGAAAATATCTTTCACAAATATAGACAGTTTACTGTATCCTTTCTTTTTTACTATTAGATAACATGAGGAAAACAGAATGTGATGGTATTCCATTAACCATATTCAGTAAGCTTAGTGTTGGATAATATATTAAGATCAAGAAGGTTAATTTACATGGTCAACAATAACCAATGACAAATATAAAATATTGGAATATAGTTCAATGTTTCCTTATAGCAATATACTAATTTAAAAAACTTTTCAGTTAAAAAAAATAAGAAAACTATGAACAAAGGTGTGACCTTAAGTGATTTTTTTTTATGAATTAGATTAAAAATATACATCGTCATATCATACAGTTCCTTTAGGGCTAAAAGAACTAATATATTGGGATACATTGGGAGATGTATTTTTTTTTTCTTGAACATCTAAGTTAGTAAGAATTAGGAAAGGAAACTTAAAGCTAACTTCACGGCATGCTTTAATGACATCGATGTGAGGATACAAGACTCTCAATTTAGTGAAAGTTAAGCTCTGACACACACAGATGAAGTTTAAGATGTAACAAATGTTATAGGTTGTCTTTTCTACTTGTCTTTCAAAGATAAGTCCATCTTTAGTGAGCTAGCATCTCTTCGAATGTGGTCTCTGCGTCAGAATTTAGAATTGAGCATTCAGTTAAATATTTCCCGAGCCCAGCGGGATGGCTCAGTGGTCTAAAGCGCCTGCTTGGGAAAGCTTGGGCGACTGCAGGGACCCTGGTTCAATCCCCGGCACCACATGCTGCGCCAGCCCTGCCCTCAGGGCAGGCTGAGTCAGCCATAAAAATGAGTGAATAAACAGTTCTGAAACAAGAAAATAAATAAATAAATAAGTCTAAAAAAATTTTTAAATAAATAAATAAATAAATAAATATTTCCCTTAGCATTTGATAGACTTTTAGGAGGGCATGAAACAACTTTCTATTACCAGGAGTCAAAAGAGAACAGGGTAAAACTGTACAGCTTTGACTGAGAAAACTTATCAACCTGAAAGGTATTGTCAAGGTGAGATGACCAGATGGACCAAGAGGAGAGGGCTACACTCTGTATAAATTACTGATTAGACAGCGGTCATTGTCAAGGCGAAAGGATTCCAACCAAGCTTTTTGATGATGAAAACAGAAAAAAAAAAAAAAAAAAAAAAAAAAAAAAAAAAAAAAAAGATACTTGCTACCAAGGTACCTACCAGACGTTGTGGTTTTGAGGGAAACACTGTGCCTGAATAATGCCATTCAGGCCATTCAGATCTAAGTTGGGTGAATCATGGTTTCCTGGACCTGAGCATAAAAAAAAAAAAAAAAATTTAAGCGATAAACAATTAAAGGAAAACTTTAGTTCAGATAGGGTAGACTAAGAACGTGAAGTTAAATCTGTGATATTTATCCTCTGTACAAAAACATAAGTAGAAGAGTAGAGGAGTTCTGAAATAGGAGTGAAACAAAAGAACTCACAGGTGAAGGTGCAAGTTTAGCTACATAGAAATTGTTCTGTCAGTTTTTTAAGAGAAAAACTGATGGATTTAATTATTCAACAATGAAAGCCATGGAGTACATCCTTGACACATAGATGTAATTAGCATTTGTGTTTCTCCTATATTCAGAGCATTCTAGAGGCCAATGCAATTTGTAACTTTGTTGAACAAGAGCCTGAAAGTTGAAATGAATAAACTCCTTACTTAGGAAATCATTTTGTCAATAAGTAAGAGGAGATCATAAGCAAGTTTTTCATTTGATTTTTTTCTTAATTGTGCAACAGCTTCTGTAATATTTGCTAAGATGTAACATGAGAATTTTTTTTTTTTTTGACACAGTCTCACTGTCTAGTTCAAGCTAGGCATGAACTTACTAGCCCAGGCTGACCTTGAACTCATAGCTATCTTTCTGTCTCAACCTCTGGCATGTTGGGAATTATAGGTTTGTGTCACCACATTTGCTTAACATGAATATAATAAAATATTTCATTTACTTAGGTTTTATTTTATTTCCTGCTATCCCTATCTTTCCTTAACATCGCTAGTTGAGTTTATTTGAAAGAGATAGAATAGTCCCAGTGTCCACTTACCAGTTTCTCAGAAGAGGCAAACAATGGGAAAGAAGGCTTTTGTGATATGGTTGCATTTCCATAGTGTCTTCACCGTAAATTCAGGAGAAAATTAAATATAAATGAGAAAGGTTTGGTTTTTCACCTTAGTTTCAAATACACTCATAGCTTCTTAGTTTTTTAAATTTTTATTCATTTTAATGACAAAAAAGATAAAATAGCAATGAAATAGTTTCAAAACAAGTTAGTAGGATGGTTATCATAATTAATTCAATGCATATTATTGTCTTCATAGTAGTTATTCAGAGGACAAGATCCAGACCTGATATCTTGTCTAAATAATATTAGTACAAACTTCTATTCCCAATGAATTAAGACAAAGTAGCTACATATCTATCCTAACTCCCTTGTGTATTCATATATACATACATATATTTTCTTTTTAAAGTTTGTAATACTAGAAAAAATATCATACTGTGTCTTATAAGTAGATTAGAAGTCATAGATATAGTATGACTCAAAACAAAAATTATAATTAAACAATACTGGAATATTAATTAAATATTAATTAATTAAAATTAAATTAAATATTTCAAAAATATTTTAAAATTCAAATCATGAGTCCAACTTAGAAGCCTGAATGTTGTATATCATACATATGAATCTGTAATCAATTCAGACTACTTACATAGTATTTGAATAGGTTAATATATACAAAAATATCAACTAAGAAAAAGTTTCCATGGTAGTAAAGAATTACTAAGAATAACACATACCATAAAGACTGGAATGGCAAATATATAACCAGAACTTCTAACAAAGTTCTGGTATGTTGTGGATATGGACAGTGTCCAAGATGCTTATTGGTGGTAAGTTGTCCCTTGTGGGACTCTGCCACTTCTATTACCTTGGTATCCACCTTGCAGACCCATACATAATCATGATCCATAGGGTTCAGGGGAAGGCCATCTGTAGAATATGCTGATGGAAATGTTTTGCTGCTGTATAAAAAGAATAGTTGAAAGACTGCTGTTGTATACCTCTTTTTCTTCTGTGTTTGTTTGCCCTATTTGATGGGTTCTTTCCATTCTCTTCCATGGAGTTGTGGTCATTTTGATCCCTCTCTAGAATATCTTTTGGTAGTCCATGTAGAGTTGGTTTGTCATCATTAAATTCTTTAGTTATTCTTTGTCTTGGAAGTATTTCATTTCTCCATTATACTCCAGAGTTTTTCAAGTTATGTCATTCTGGGTTGGAATTTGTTTTCTTGTAAGACTTGATGGTTTATAAAGAGATATCTGCCATTATTCTAATGTGTTTTTTTTTTTTAATGTGATCTGTTTTCTTTCTCTTGTGGCTTGTCATATACTGTTTCTATGCTGAATTTCTGGAATCTTGATTATTAGATGTCTGGTGTGGTTTTAATTGGGTTGATGTTATTTTGAGTTCTGTATGCTTCAGTTAAGTAAACATCAAATTGTTTCCCCATATTTGGGAAGTTTTCTGCTATTACTTCTGTCTATATTCTTTATAAATCATTTGTATTGACTCCTTTGTCCTTAATGTTTAGACTTCACTTTTTTTCATTTTTATTAGTACATGTTTGTAGTACATGGTGATGGCATTCACTATAGGAAATTAGTACATTTACACAACACACTATATTTCTTTTCTTTTTCCCCTTCCCTGAAACCTGCATTTATTTTTCCAGCATCAGATTCATTTATTTGTCTTATAGAACCTTATAAAGTTAAATATATATATATATATATATATATATATAATCAGTCTAGCAAACCAAAGAACATATAAAGCATAATTGTACTATGTTAAAATATGTTTTTAGATATATTGTCTATGATATATTATAATACCTTATTTTTTTCATGTTTTTATATTTTATAATATGCTAGTTTTACATCAGTGTCACTTGCAGGTGGAAGTACTTAAGCAAAGGTTAGTGTGGATTGATATAAGCCAGAAATTCTCAGTCTGTGGGTTTCAGGCCAGCAGTGTTAACTCTATCTGGGAACTTGATAGAACTCTTCCTGGTCCAGGTGATTCTGATGCCTGCAAAACCTTGAGAACCCCATGATAGAATCATGAATCTTGGGTCACTAATTCTCTAGCAGGAGGAAGAGTCTGGGAAGTATCAGAGCCACTAGAGTTTCTTTCCTCTGGTTCGTAGTTTCTTCCCTCTCTTATGCTCTTCCTAACACCATTACTGCACGCTGAACAGTTACTTGGGAATGCAACACGTCTTTAAAGGTGATAGCATGAATCACTGCACTACATGAATGACACTTTTAAAGAGACACAGTTCATCATCATGGAGTCACTCCCTGGCCGTGTGACTTTTTTAGATGCTTCTAAGTAAAGATTTATAAATTTCTGTTGTGTTTTCGGCCACTATAGTTCTAGTGATAGTCCCTACTTATTCTTATGATTCAACCAGAAGACATGCATTATTTCTCAAACTAGGACTAGCCCCTGATCATAGTCTTTTCCTGAAAATTTGGAAATGTTTCTATTCTTTTCTGTAGGAAATGTTTACATTCTGCTCTATGGTGTTTTGTGTTTTGAGTTTTTCAGAGGCAAGCCAGCCATCGCTGGTCTTGAGAGTCAGTGCAATGGTTGAAACGATCATGTGGCCTTTGAATCTAAGCTGTGGCACAAATCCTGGCTCTGGTGTGCTATACATGCGACTTAAGGGAAATTCTTTTACTTCTCTTGTCAGTTTATTCATTTGTAAAACCAGGCTGGTGATAATATCTACCTTTTTAACTTGTTTTAAGCATTTAATGAGTTGATACCTCTTGAATGCCCTGGCAGTTGATAAGGGCTCAAAAATACTAGGCGCTATTAATGACTATTATGTCAGAGATTAAGTTACCTGTTATTGTGAAGACAACTAATTAAAATAATAAATGGGTGAATTTATCTGGACACAGATACACAAATTTGAATTCGTGGTATGTGTCTTATTATAAGTATCTACTTAGCTGTTCTCATGTCTTGATTTTCTAACCTTCAAAATAGACACTGTCAGGCCTGACCTAAGAAAACAAGGTGCCCTCTACAAACAGCACAATCCATGCTGCACTCAACAAGTAGAACTGAGGGCCATAAGGAAATTTAGAAGTGGACCTTCAGTCTCCCTGACTCCAGAAGACACAGCTTTGTGTGCATACTTGTGCTCATCATCCTTGCAGATCCGACCTCACACATCCCATCCAGATTCGTCAGGACTCTGACCCCCAACCCCAAACCCTATGTAGACTGTGCCTCCCCTCTGGGTATTTGCTGATATCACTCTGATTTCAACCTGCCTGTACTTAGACAGAACTAAATCTACTCTTTCCCACACTCTCTGCCTCTGAGTGTTCCTCGCATGCCACTAATTAACAGAGACAAGACAATTGGCTTTGTAGGGCTTTTGTGAACAGAATCAAGAACTTTTAGAAGAGGTTGGTATATTCAGTATAAATAGCTATCATTTTTTAATTGCTATTTGCTTTTCTTCAACTAAGTTTTAAATAGCATCTTCCTTTCCTATGGAGAGCTAGGGAGTCTGACATACATAAGTGTGTATATGCTGTGGAATGGTCCATATGCCACTTCACTATTAGAATATGACTCATTATTTCTAAACTTAGCATTACTTCATTTATGTGCTCTTTGCTTAGCTCAGAAATTCCCACATCCAGATCCAGCCCCAAGTCCTAGATAATGACAGCAACTCCAATTAAGTGCATTTTTTTGAAGCCACCGCAAATCACTCCTGAGATTGCCTAACCAATCAGTGATGGGGAAAGGATGCTTCAGTCAGCAACTGTGGCATTTTACACTTCTACAGAGTTCTTGTACCTATTAAAGTTTTCAAGTTTCATTGTCTTTTTAAATTGAGACACAATTTATATTTGATGAAGGGTATAGATCTTGTTTTGTTTTTCATCAGTTTTGATGAACTTAAACCCTTCTATCAAGATGAAAACTATTTCTTTTGACCCAGAACATATCTTTGTATCCCTTTGATGTAGGAGAAATGTAACTCTCGACCTTCTAGATGTCAGATGTGCCAAGTTTGCACTGCCTGAAATTGAATTAATTCCAAAGGACAGAGGAGGTAAAGAGGAGGCAAGATTTATGAAAGATGATTCCTGACAGCCAAGAGGTGTACCAGGAGTTGGTTGTACTAAATCCCTTGTCAGAGGTAATTTATACAGCAAAGTCACAGTGTGGTTGCAACATGGGTCCAATTATAACCAAAATCTTTAAGATTACAAGTAGAGCTGCTTAGCCAATAGTATCCCGATAAGGAAGCAGGGCATGTAGCAAGGCTATACGACTAGAATTATCAACTTTGGTTTATTTATGACCCCTAAAACAGGAACAATTGGGAGAAGGATGGGTTCAGGCGTTTTGGTCACCCAGCTGGTAGTGTGATGCCTATCTGGATTTAATTTACTGGGTGGTACCAATTACAGTGTAACCTCAAGTTTCCACTTATCCCTTAAGGAAGTATGCAAGTGTAGCCCTTGTACCTATAATCTTAAGGCTTTGCTTTCTTAGATGTATCCCAGCCACAGTTTTGATGTGTTCTCATCTTTTGCAGTCAATGTAATTCCTCAACACCCTGTCCTATCTGACTGCCTGTTAAGATCTATGTAGTTTAACTGCCTACAAGACCTTCTCAATCAGTTCCTTACCCCACATTCCACACAGTCATTATGCTGATTTCTATCACCATGTTTTTTTGAAATAGAACTGAAATGAAATTCTGCAGTCTTTAACATAATTCGATTTCAATCGATTTCAATATATATATGTCAGTTATCTGTTCCTCTTTGTTTCTGAGTATTATTGTATTACATGTAAGGATATATTATATTTTATTTATTCTTGTTTTTGAGGCTATTATTGTTGACCTGGGCTGTATTTGTTACATCTATAAAGCTGTTGGATATTCAAAATGTTATATTGTGCCTGCTTTCCAGATCTGCTGTTTTCTTCATTTTCCATTTTCTGAGGCTGATTTGATTTTGGCTCTGACCAAAAGTTCTGCTTTGTTTGACACTAGAATTTGATCTCATCCTGGTTCATCTTGGATGAAAAAGCTATCGACACAAAATTTAGGAATTTAACCTATGAGGGGTAAGCCTCGGGATAAGTTTTCCAGGTGGAGTAGATGGTTAGCAGATTTGGACCATGGGTTAAACTCAAGCAGAGGAGAGTACTTTACTGGGTGAGGTTATTACATGTCTAAAGATGCTCTAGAATGAAAACGTATTCCAGAGACAAAGGCAAAATAGGTTGCATGTGAGGTAGGATGAGGCTTTGTTTAGTATGACTTTATCCTATTGTACTGAATGTCTTGATGGTGGGGCTCCTGTCGTGCCCATCTTCAGCTCTCCATTTGGTGACTGTAACTGAATAATTCACAGAACCTACACATATTAAAGGCCTTTTAAAAATATATAAAACTACTAGTATCCTTAGATATCCTACTCTCCACACACTTCATTAAAATGTAAAAATTACTATAAGGAGAGTAGGTGTTCCCTTTCAGACATGTCACCTGAGACCCTCAAATGTAGATGTTGGTAGTGGAGTCAGGGCTCAGGGAGAAAGTGGGCCTGGAGATAGAAATTAAACTTTCAGCACAGACAACTTTCAAAATTATAGTTTAGAAGAGAGCTGCGGTGTGGTGGGGCCTGGGTATGGGTGTGGAGGAGCTGGAAAGGAAAGAGCACTGAAGATACCACTGTGTGCTTCTGTATTTTGGAGTTGGGACCAGAAGAAATAACGTGAGTTTGAACTGAAAATTTAACAATGAGTAGTTATGTTGAGTTGGGTAGATGAGTACTGGCAGCTGGGTCAAAATGGAATGGAAGGGCAGGTGGGTGCGAGCAGAAGCCTCACACCAGGGTTGGTATGGCTGGAGGGCCTCGCAAGAACTGCCTGTGGATGTGATGGGATGAAGGAGTGCTAGAGAGGGCTGGAAGGAGAACGGGAAGTGGTGACTAATCAGCCCCTCAGGGTTTTCCATGAAGAAGAGCTAAGAATAGGGCAGAAGCTGGATAGAGACACAAGATTAAGGGAAGAGGGTTCTGTTGTTTGTTGCTTCTTTTTTTTTTTTTTTTTTTTTGACTGGGTCTCATTATGTAGATCAGGCTATTTTGAAATTGAACTTGTAACACTCCTACCTCAGGCTCCTGAGTACTAGAAGAACAGGTGTGGAGTGACACCTATGGTTTGTCTTTTTTTTTTTTTTTTTTTAATAGGTGATATTAAGACATACTTTGTGCTCAAGACAAGGACCTAGTCATTGTTATAAGGGAAAAATGGAAGAGTCAGGACAGTGGGGAGAACCCATGGAATGCTGTCCTTGAAGCAGAGGGGAGAGGAGCAAGGCCCCATTTGGGACACTTCTTCAGGAGAGAAGGAAGGATCTGTGGTACTGACTAACAACATTTCTTCCATTGATTCCTATTACTGAATTCCCAAGAACAGATGGATTTTGCATATACCAGTGAATATGCTAGCTAATAAAAGTTCATTGTTCCAGACAAATGCATATGGGAAACAGCTAAAAGTTCTTGTAAGAATAAAGCAAAATTTAATGGTCAAAGATATTTCCATGGTGATACCAACATGTAAGGTTGAACGTCATTGTTTTGCAGACAAGAGCTTGCTAGGTAGTTCAGGCTAGCCTAGAACTCATTACCTAGCCCTGGCTGACCTGGGAATTGCATCACCTTAGCCACTGTGCATGCTGGGATTACAGGTATCATCACCACCACATGTGGCTAAAGTTGAAGTTTATACTGCTTGCTAATCTATGTGAGACTATAAATAACAAAATATTTAATAAAATGGTAAAATACAAACATTTCAAAATCAAGAATTAGGTCTTCAATTTTGCTCAAAGAATTTAAATCTTTGTTAAAGTAATAAGAATAATGGTTCCTATAATCAGTTTTTGTAACTTTTGCCTAAGAGCCTACCAGGGAGGGATCAGGGCTGGAGATATAAATAGGGTTGTCAGCAGAGAACAGATAACATTTAAAACTCTGGTTGAGAAGACAGCTGTATTTGGAGGGAGCAGGCATGCATAGGAGCAGGTGAAGAGAAGACAGCATGTCCAGAATTTGTGCTGAGCTTCAAAACAAAATAAGGCATTTTGATCACAGTGTGACAAAGCAGAACACTGCAGTGCAGTTCTGCTAGCATTAATAATTTGCTCAAGGTTGTCCAGCTGGTAAGGGGAGGTCTAAATAAAAGCTCATTCAGATTTGGAGTTGCTTTCTTTATTCACTGTCTTTCTATTCAGAGGTTTTGTTGTATTTAACATGTGGAAACCATTTGGCTCAAAAAGTTAGGTTGTCTGCATCTCTATAGACATAGCATTTACTGCACAAGATGCAGAGCTTTTCTTCCAGTTTGTTATATAAACGTGGTAGAAAGAAAGAATGTAAGGAAGGAAGGAAGTGAAGAAGGGAGGGAGGAAGGAAGGCAGGAGTAAGAGGAAGCAAATAGCTGGTCTGGTTGCTGAGGCTAGCAGTCAGTGAGTGACTAGAACATCTTCTTGTTTACTATCATACATACAAAGGGGCACTAGCTTATTTGCTGTTTTGATCCTAACTTGACTTTTAAGCAATTTTGCCTGTGCAGTTTTGTAACATCTATTGGTGGAATCTTTATTTCTTGAAATTTAGTTAAAACATTCATTCCCTGTGTCCTGTGAACTGAGAAGATGTTTGTTGAGTCCATTCCTTTCTCTTTGGGGCCTGTATGCCGCCCCCCCCCCACACACACACACATAGACACACACCCTGTAGGTCACAAAAGGCCAACTCTCACAGCTGGGCTTTGAGAGCATGTCACCCAGCCTTTCCAGAAGCCACTTGCCTGGGCTCCCTCTTCCCTGCCTGACACCTGGCTGGATGTCCACCAGGGTCTCTGGCTACACAGCACCCACTGAACTTCCTGACTCCTTTTGGAAACTTTCCAGCCTCTGAGCTCCATGCCTCCTAGGCCACATATAGCGCCCTTTCTATCAATTCACACACAGCTGACAGCTAGATTAGCTGTGGAAGCTGATAGAGGGCAGAACCGTGCAAACCATGTGTTGGCCGGGGTTGTGTGCCATGTTCTCTGTGTCTGGGGGTAGCAGCGATGGTGAGGTAGTGATTCTGGCATAGATGTGGTCTTGATGGAGTGGTGGTGACAGGACAGAGAAAGTCTTGTTCAGGGAAGTTCTTTGGCATAGTTCTGGGTATATTACCTTAAATGTTCGGGTTTGAGCCCTCCTCTCCACTCCTTCTAATGACACTGTGGATCACCAGCATGCTTCTGATACAAACCTCTCAAAGCCCTTACCAGATGAACACTGCTGTGGTTCATCTCTACATGTCTTCCCACAGCCTCATGTGCTCATAGGTGGGGCTTTTTTTTTTTTTTTAATGTATTTGGTTGTTACAGGGTCTCACTACACAACTTGGACTCGTAGTTATTCTGCTTTCAGCCTCTCCAGTGCCAGGATTATAGGCATGCACCATCACGCCCAGACTCTGGCTGGTTCAGCCTGTGCTGGAGGTGCTGATGGGAGTCGAACTCTGTTCCCTACACTTGCCTAAGCAGGTGCTTAATCCACCTAGCTATCTTGCCAGCCCACATGTGGGGCTTTCTGAGGTGGCTGGATCTAGGGTCGGTGAATGTGGATCAAGGCTGTGATACTGGGAGTAAGGGTGTGGAGTACTAGATTGGTCCACTAATTGGTTTATCATGGCTCTAGATGTGAGTAATGGGAAGAGCCACCTTGCACGTCGGTGACACCATGAAAAAGTTTTGTAGCCTGAATGGGACAGAACAGAAAGGGAGGCTGGCTGCTTTGCTGCTTGCTGCATTTGCCACATCCTGCCTGGCACACCGTGAGCTGTTGTTTTCTCTGTGATGCCCTTCTGCCATGCCAACCTGCTTTAGATCCGGAGGACTGGGCAGAAACCTCTACGAACTGTGAGATGAAAGAAACCTTTCCTTTTGTACTTGTGGGTGTTGCATATTATGCCTCAGTGGTGAAAACAAGTAACTAGGACGTACACTCTCCAGTCTCTCTTCCACAATGAAACTAGAACAACCCCTAAGAGCCAGTCTGTTTCTCTGCTTCCTTACTCCCACTGGTCATTGTCTTTCCATTGTCCTTAGAAACCATGTGTATAGAACAGAGCATTCTTTTACAGGCCATCAGATTCACCAGGGGTCAATTCTTGGCCAATCTTATTTCATCACCTTTATTTTGTATCTTCATCTCTTCTTCTTAGCATTATATTATTTTGAAGTAAATCCCAGATACCATCACATGAGGTAAACTATTAATAATTCAAGATGTATTTCTTCTTTTACTTGTCTGTGGCACTGGAATTCAAAACTTTGGCCTGATACATGCCAGGCGAGCTGTCTACTACTGAAATGTACTGCAAGCCCTCAGTGGGCAGTTCTGAAAAATATAACTAATTTTTTTAAATAGAACCACAACATTGGTCCCACATGTTTAAAATACTAACAAAATTCCTTGGTCAGTATTCAGATCACCCATAGGTTCATGAATGGTTTTTATGAACATCTTATACCAATCCAAGCAAGAGCCACCCAATGTAGCTGTTTGAAGATTTTCTAAAATCTCTTTCAATGTATAGTTTCTGTGGCCTCTTTTTTCTTGCCTTATGTTGTTTATTGTTATTTGTCCCATAAAGATTTTGTATTCTGGACTTTGTCAGTTGCTTCACTGGACTTTAATTTAATATATGTTTGTGAGTTAGCATTTCTCAGAAATTTATTATTGATATTTTATCAGATTCAGCAGCATAAAAGTAGGTCTGCACATTATGCATGTCAATATTTTAAAGTTATAAAGCTGTGTTTAGTCAGCTGGTCACTGACACTCACAGTCCCGCCCCTTCTGGAGCCAGCATGGTCAGGCTGAGAAGCAGATGCCTGCAGAAGGCAGCCCTACTGCTATACCCAAGTTTGGCAGGCACAGAAAGTCTAAGAAATCATCTCAAGAGTGTCACACTCTGGGAAAATCACATTCCCACCTTATTTAAATGCTACACAAACTTGAGATAAGATGGTGGGAGATATCAAGGGTCGGCGTTGCTCCACACTTGCTGCTGCTGGCCTCTCACTGTACCAGTGGGGAGTGGGACAGCCTGGGTGTGCAGATCTCATGTCTTACTTGCTTGCTTGCTTCTGTTTCCTCCCTTGTACTAGGGATGGAACCCAGTTACACACATTATGCAATATTCCCAGCCTTAAAATATATATATTTGAGATAGTGCCTTTGTAAGCTACTAAATTGCATATGCTGGGCTCGAGTCTGTGTCATGTGATCTTCCTGCTTCAGTGAATAATGTGAAATCTAATTCCCTTTGTTTCTCACGCTTATCTTTGCAATCTTATGCTGCCTAATTTATTCCTTCCTGATGAAAGCTGACCTCAAAAATGTAATTAATTAGAAGCAATCTCCTGACATTCATAATTGTCTGTACAATCTCATGTAAAAATGTCTTTCTATTTTTAGTTCTGATCATTTTCTGTTATTGCAGTCAAATCTGACAACTATTTGGTGACAGAGATGTTTGTTACAGAGTGGATATTACTATTTCTGGTTGGAAGAAATTGTGAGAAATTAACTAACATTTTTTGTTTTCACAAGGAAGGTCAATATAGCACAGTCTGGTTTCAAACTTGTGGTCTTCTTGCCTCAGTCACTTGAGTCTTGGGATTGATTATAGGCAGGTATTATAAGATATAAGCTGATAATTACATTAGCTAGGAAATCCCTTGTTTTGTACAGGGCCTAATTTAGTACTTTCTCTAGGAGTGAGAAAGAAATGCCTGGCTTTAACACTCATTGTGGAATTAAAGATTTAGAACTCTCAAAGTTATGGGAGTAAGAGTCAACTGGTAGAAAAAGCAAATCTAACAGAAAGATGGAGTGCTGGCCTGATAGCTCAGCGGACTAAAGCACCGACTTCAGCAGAGCGCTCCGGTTGGGTTCGATCCCTGGGTGCGCCACGCAGGCCCCACCCGTGGGCACACTGAGATTCGATTGAGAGTGGGTGTGGTGGCACTCCCCTGTAATCCCAGCACTTTGGAAGGCTGAAAACAGGAGGATCACTGGAGTCTGATCTACGTAGTGATGCCCTGTAGACCCTGTATCCCCTATCCTAAAGTGTATTAAAAAAAAAAAGATAGAGGCAAGTAACATCGGAGGTTTAGTCAAGCAGTGAACTGTTTCACTAAAGGCCCCTCTTCTTCTCGGAAGCTATCCTTCCAGGTTACAGGAGTGGAGTAAGTGCTGGATTTACAGCTTACAGGAACTGTGACATTTCTCCTGAGGATGGCGCTGCAGATCTGTCCTTCATCCCCAGGGCTGCTGGCCCGCTTGTGGCTTACCCTGTGAAGAGCTGGGCTCTCCTTTTCTCTACTGCTACCTGCAACTACTCTTGACTTCTCCTTTGGTTCCTAATAATCATTTAGATAAGCTGGAAATAATAATTTTGTATTCTTTGATTGGTTTCATTTATTTATGATTAATTCTTAAAGTGTAATTGGATTTGAGTTTATCAGTGAGGGAAGAACACAAAAGTTAGAACTTTCTCACCATTTTCTACGATCTTTGAAGAATAATAGCCTCAAGTTTTACTTGTGAGGTAATCATGATCCACCCAGAAAGTTTCATGGTAATATAGTTTTGATTTTAATCAATTTCTATCCTAAAATATCTTAAAGTTCCTTAGTTTCTCTTTTAAGGGTAAACAGGTTGGTTTATAAATTTGTATATATATATATTATGGCTGGCTCAGCCTGTCCTGGGAGTGGAGCTGGTGCAGCATGTAGTGCCAGGGATCGAACCGCAGTCCTTAGACCACTGAACCATCTCACAGGCCCTATAAATTTGGAATTTGAGAAATCCAAGTGCCAATGGGGAAAGTGCAAACTGGAAGTGGAAATATAATGATACAAAAATAACAACGGTACTTTGAAAATGTCCTGATTCTTCCTCTTTGGGTCATTGTCTACAATTCTTAAGTTTTTATTTGAAATGAGAATCTTTGGCAACATGATAAGCTTTCAAAAAAATTGTGGAAAGGCCAAGGCTAAGTCCTTACAATTAGAGAAAAGTAATGTGGCTATTGATTTGAATTATTTTATGTTTGTTTTGTAAATCAATTATCTTTATTAGCAAAAAATCATGCTGCTTGAACCATATTTCCTTGTTTCAGCTGAAGAGATCCAAAGCCCCTTTCTGTCTAGATTTATCTATGATTATTGTGGCAGGGCTTGCTTTGTGTCAAGATTTACACAGATCTCCCAGAAGACCAAAGCAAGCATAGGCTATTGAATTCTTTAAAGGCCTTGTGATGTGAAGAGAGAGCAAAAGCAGCTGATATTTTGCCTGAGGTGAGGCCAGGATGGGAGGGCCGTATGCTCTGTGCATGTGGCAGCCTCCTTCATGGCTGCTTTAGCTTCATGCTTAGTAGTGTCAAGTGCTGTGCAGTCCTTCCATTCAGGGCTTTCCTTTGTTCTCAGGGAACTCTTAAGTTTATAAACTATACTCAGTAGGCTCAGAATTCAAAAGAGCATACACTTATAATTTTCACTGAAAGGTAATGTAGAGAGAATAGAAAGGAATTCTTTTTTAAAAACGTTCTCATGTCCAGGAAATCTGAGCTCTGTATGTCATCAAGTGGCCCTGGCTTGCAGCTTTCATTCTAAAACTTGAAGTCTCTGAGGTGTAAGTTTTGGCTGGACACATGATCCTGGTGTCCATGTTCTCTGTGGTGTCTACCCAAGAGTTCACAGATTCACCTTCTTTGTCACCCAGATCCTTACAAATGTGCCTATACACTGTAGCACTAAATTAATTTTCAATCTTGCATTTAAAATGAAAAAGTAGTACAAGATTTATCTTCTAGCAAATGATGTATTACTGTAAGAGTTTTAATGTAAATTACATCATAACAAATTACCTCAAATCTTTAAATAAAATCTATGCTTCAGATTAATGAGTTCTGTTACTTGTGGCTAAGTACAGCACAGCATGGAGCCTTGCATGCAGAATTCCACTGAGAAACACTTGAGATGCTGGCATGGCTGTGCAGGAGCATTGTTCTGGCCTTCAGTTAGGGCTCAAGTCCTGCCATCTGAAGTGATGCTCCATAACTTGACAAATAGCTACAAATAGGAGTAAAATAAATATCTGTACCATAGCAGTGACTAATAACGGCTTGAAGAAATTTTTATTTATTTTTAAATTTTACTGATTTTGGAGCTGGGAGTGGTGGCGCACGCATGTGATCCCAGCACTGGGGAGGCTGAGGCAGGAGGATCGGTGTGAGTTTGAGACCAGCCTGGGGTATAAAAGTGAGCTCAAGGCCAGCCTGAACTGCATAGTGAGACCCTGTCTCAAAAAAAATTATTGATTTTAACGAGAAAAATAACAGACAGTTTCAAAGCAGTTTAGTAAGACAGTTACAATAATCAGCACATTGCATATTGTCTTCATAGTAGTTGTTCAGAAATTTTTATAAGATAGTTGCTTAACAGCTTGCTATGAATGAAGTGACTAATGAAAACTGAGTAACAATTCAATATTCTAAGACTGAGGAAACCTAAATAATGGCCTAGAAGTTATAGAGCCAATTGTGAATTTATGGAGGCTCTGTACATTACCTAATTGCTATGGCTTCTTAATGTCTGGCAGATTGGAAGTACCAACTAAGTGCTTGTTGAATGAACAACTGAGAAACATCTCACATTCCAGACCAATGTTATTGCTCTTTGAAGTGGGTTTATATTAAATCAAAGAAATTCTGCTTTTGGTTCCACTGCTGTCTCTGAAACCCACTACGTCTAGAGGCCCCAAGTTTATTACATCTGTGAGTTCTATGTTCCATTCTTATGAATTTTTTGTGAGGTCTATATTCATATATCTGATTTTACTTTTTTCTCATTCAGATTTTTGTGATTCTCTTGCTGGATAATTATATTAGCCTTTTAGTTATTAAATAAAATTGGTAGAAAGCTGTTGTTTTGGGCTGAGCTCCTATACTAGGACCCAACAGAACAGAACTGTGCTACATGTCACCCAATTGAAGAAAATTTAGAAAAGAAAAAGATTAGAACTTAGAAAACGGCCAATTTTCTTAAGCACATGAGATTCACAGCAATTAACCCAACGGGGTTCGGTCAAAGGGAAGCTTCTTGGTAAGGAAGTACCGTCCTCCTTTGGTACTAATAGACAAGCAACTTGAAAATAACTTCTTATTTCTGTTGTTTTCAACCTTTTACTTGTAAGTGCTGGCCTTTGGCTTACTCATCAGAACTGTATTCACCTTTATAGACGGGATGTCGCCTGATTCATAAATTCTACTGATTAGATCTTAAAAGTCAATTTGTTGAACTTGTTCTTTGGCAGAGTTGATTGCTTTGCTTTTGGACATTTCCTAGTCCAGCGTTCTAGGCTAGTATTACTGTACCACTCCTCCTGCGTGCTGCTCTTTGCACTATAGGCTTTATCGATGTTCTCTGACACATTGACTCCAGTTGACTTCTTTCCTTGTTATAGAGAACTTTCCTGTTGTCATCTAATCCACTGTTCAGGGCTTCTCTGCAAAGTCACTGACATAAAAACCTATATTCTTGACAATCTAGCTCAAGAGAAAGATATGAGAAGCTTTTATTGATCTGCAAAGTTACCTTCAGAACTTGATGGAGAAGTGTCTGGTACCTCTGTGCAGGTGCCCACGAAGATGCCTATTTCAGCTCTTCTGTGGGGTCCTATGGCAGGAAGGGTGCAGTGTGGAAAATATTCTCTGGTATGGGAACATAGGGCAAGGGGATATGAAAGGATGGATAAGGGTCTAAAAGTGGTGGTTAAGAGTAGGAACTGTCATGCAGAAGATGCTTTTCATCTGTGATAATTCCTGAGAAGGTCAGAACACCATGAGAACTCATGATGTTTGCTGGATTGGTGAAACAACAAACTTGCAGGGTGGCACACAATTAGAAAGAAATTCTGACTAGAGTTCACACTAAAATTAAGGACTGAGTTCAGGTGATAGGACCTGCCGAAAAACAGCACACAGTTTATTAGGCTCAAAGATGGGAGACAGAAGCCAGGTTGGTGTTCAGCTTTCTTGGTTTGGGTGTGAGGATGCCACTAGAGTCTGGATGTGCCTCCAAAACCCATGTATTGGAACTTAAACCTTAATGTGGTTGCATTAGGAGGCAGGCCTTCTCGGAAGTCTCAGGAGTGAATTAATGCTTGCCGAAGGACTACAGGGAACTACTGTAGGTCCCCTT